>SDVV010023502.1:0-12748 GCA_016164225.1 Gammarus roeselii | reverse complement strand
GAGGGGCTACCGGCCGGACCCTTTAGCACAAAAGGGCTAAGTTGTGTGAGTGTGAGCGTGTGAGGTGCGCCTTGCCGTCGGCCACCCCCTTTCTGGGGGATGCGGCTTAGTGTCTGTATCTCACGTACAAGAAGGTGAGGCGTAAGAAGTTGACCAACCAGGTTATCAAGAAGTGCGCATAAAATTAGTTCATTTGGGGAAGTAAATAGGTTACAAATAGTAACGGGGCGTTTGAGGCCCACTCTGTGGGCCTGAGCTTGCAGAGTTGTTTGTAGAGGGATTGAAGTGCATGTGATTGCTTGATTTACCTTTGTAGCCAGGCCAGTACCCGGTCGAGCATCGGCAGTGGGCGAGGTTAAGTGGGCTTTATACTCACTGGGAAAAGATGTTTTGTACAGCCCCAGGAGAGTTTCCTGGAGACAAACTACCATTGGATTATAGGTTCGGGTTAATTTCAGTAGTTCAGCATTGTTAGCACGATATCCTCTAATGTTCCATTGAAGGACGAGAGTATCAAACATTGTGGTTTAGGTTAGAGAAATTCAAGGTCTAGGCTTGAGTTGATAAAGTCTAATTATAGATCGTTTTTGTAGACTATGCCACTCACGGCCTGTCGGCCGCGCTTGACGAGTATCGCTGGAGCTTCTCTTTTGCTAGGAGTCAACGAAGGATCACTGTCGCTTGGATCATCATCGTCCAGGTCGGAGCCAGTGCGCCTAGCGCTGGTAAGCGGCAAGCGAGTTTCTCCGATTCGAGGCGATGATGAGGCAGGGTGGGTATTACTCAATACTGTGCTCGGCGCATTTCCCTTAGGATTATAATCCAGAACGGCTAAGCGAGGCAGAGGCGAAGGGGCATCTGGTGCCCTAATAAAGGCACCAGAATGACATCTGAGCTGAGCAGCAGTCTGGCTAGGCTGCGCGGTTACCAGGGTAATCTTGGTTGGGCTTGAAGTAAGGCGGGTTTAAACGTTGATGACAGATCCCGGGTTTTCGTCTTGTGTGTCTAGTGAGGAGCGCGTTGAGGTGGTTGAGTTTCTTCATGTGGTGCTGCTTCCAATAAAGGCAGGTCGTTGTCCAAATTCAGGTCTGGGACTCCCACTGCACGTAGATCAGCAAGTGATGGACGTGGCGAGGTGGGATCGAGGGAAGGTATCCCCAGCGGAATTTCCGAGTTTCCGGACGGTGCAAATGACTGTCGTCGTGGGCTTCCTCGATTTCGAGGAGGATGAAGAGTATCGTGTTCTAGGTTAGAGGGAACCCTGGTTACAGGTGTTCCCGCTGTCACTGCAGCAAAGCTAGTAAGTGGGCGGATAAATTTGGCGGTTACTTGTCTCTTGGCTTCGGGGTAGGAAAGGCGTTCTCTAGCTTGAACAGAGAGTATCTCCTTTTCGAGTCTATAATAGAAGCATTCGCGTGATGACGCAGGATGGTCCTCTGAACAGTTGGCGCACTCAGCAGGTCGGTCACAATTATGGCCATGTGCGTCCTTACCACAGCGGAAGCATGTACTTTTTATGTTCCTCAATCGGCAGGCATAACTTCCATGACCAAACTTTTGGCAGTTGTAACAGCGTCTAGGATTAGGGATGTATTCTCGAACCGAGCACTGTGTCCAACCAATGTGGTCCTCAGAAGGCAGAGAACAGAGCTTGGAGGTGAGGATATAGACACCAGTGTATTAAACTCCACTTTGCCGTCGTTTCACTCTGTATATCTTGGCGACTTGCTGATCTTCGAGTTCAGTAAGAATATCGTCGTCGGAGTGGTTTGGCCTGTTTAGGGTGCTCATCAACTTTTACAGGTATATTATTTAGTTGTTTTAGGTTCTGAATGTTCCTACTTTGCTCCTCATTCACCTCTACCAGGAGGGAGTCACTCTTGAGCTCATTGATGCGCTTCGGGGGTCCCCCCAGTGCAGCGCGGAGTTGTCGATCAGCTTGAATTGTATTCGTATCGGGAAGGTTATCTCCTGAGATTGCCTTGACGGTGAAGAACTTAGTATAGTTTTTATTTTCAACAAGATTTCCAAGTATTTTCTGATTTTCAACGCATCATTCATGGGGGTCTTACACGATTGCGGCGGCTTCTCCTGGGCTTTCGTCCAAAAGCAGCAAGTGCCGCACCCGCGTTACAATCGTGTGTCTTGTTTCCAAAGTCCACCCCACCAGAAGTGGGGGAAGGCTGCTGTTGACTAATCATCTCTTTATCAGGCAGCCTGGGATGGAGGGGGTTTACGTACACTATTTGGCGCGACCGCCGGGTGATAGGGGTGTTGAAGAGCGTCCGCCAGATGGTGACGCTGGTACGTCACCGTCTTGCTGTAACCAATGCCGTTGTTGTAATAGCCGTTGTTCAAAAGAGCTGTCCAATGGAGAAGTCTGGGTCGTCAACATTTGCTGAGTTTCAGGCAAGGAATCCATGATAGTTCCAAGCAGCCCCCTCACCATGCCCACGCTCACCTCGGAGCGCATAAAGCAAGTGTTTTCTGGCTCTTTCAACGAGCACCACATGTGAGCTATGTGAGGTTCGTTTTCCCTGCTAACATGATATTCCGACGGTTAAGTAGGACCTTCCAACAGCTCTACCCCAGCAACGAAGGTTGTCCCACCCCCCGGTCCACTATATCGCAAAAATCTGATGCAGTCGTATCATTTATAGTGCGGTCCATCGTCAACTTTGCTACTTTGGCCACCTTGATAGTTGGTGAGTACAGATTTAAGAAAAACATGCATAGAAAAAACGAGAAAAAGCAACGGAAAAAATACGGAAAAAAAATATGGGGGAAAGTTGTCAAGAGAAGTATAGAGAAAAGTTGATGCAGCTTCAACAAAACAAACGAGGTGAAATGAGTAAGGTGAAAGCATAACCAGGAAAGGGCAGAGAAGGAGAGATATTGAAGAGTAAAAGGGTCCGAAAGGAAAGTAGGGTGTTCACTTTCCCTGTTGGATCGTGACCCCGAGCGACCCGTGAACCAGTAGCGGGGGGCCGCTATCTACAAGCGTTATGAGGAAGTGGGTAGGGAATGATGCTGATCTTCTCTCCTAGGTGGGAGGGTCAGCCTGGGGGGAATGAATCGCGGCCGCAGCCTCTCGTCGCCCGACTTTGTGCTCAGTTTGGTATTGCAGGATCTCTCTCTCAGTCTTGTCCTGGGGGCAGTATTCGTGTCCCGTAGGGTGGCCGTTTACTTTGCTGTAAAAGCAGTGAGGTTCTTCGGCTGGGCACGACAAGGGATCGTCTCGCTTATCGTGGTCGTCCTGGGAGCAGTGTGAGCATTTTTTTTTTCCGTTACAATTTTGGCTCGTGTGTCCGTATTTCTGGCATTTGTAGCATCGCATTAGACGTCTTTCGAAGGGTGTAACCTTGGTTTTGGCGTCAAAGAAGGGTATATCTATGTAGTTAGGTGGGGTGGGGCAATTGAATTTAAGCAGAAGGGCCGTGGTGGTGTTTCTTCTTGGTTTGATTTTTGGAGCGATTTTCGCTCCAACTATTCATTCCTCGGATTGGACGAGTCCGGTGATGAATTCGTCGACTTCATCACTCGGAAGATTCTCGATGTAAATCAGGCCTGAACTCATGGAAAAAGTTAGGTGTGGTATGATTTTGCAAGGTTTTCCGCATATTCTGTTTTTGGAGAGAATAGTGTTACTTTGAAGTTTTGTGTCTACTTTAATGGTAAAGCTATCGTCGCTGCTGGCGGTGATGTTGAGAATTGGACGGCCAGTCATGGAGCCCAGTTCTTCTCGTAGTTTATATGGGCAAATATCCGGTCTGTCATTGACATCAAATGTAATTTTCTAGTGTTCGGGGGAATTAGGGCCGTTGTTGAATAGGTTGTGGTCCTCAAATCGTGTGTATTGTCTCCTCGTAATGCTTTTTGGTGTTCGGGCGTTACGAGTTTCGGCTGGGAGGAGAGCGACGTTATCGGAGATGTCAGAGGCGGAAGCACACGAACAGGTTACGGGTCTCCTGGCCTCTATCCTCTTCATCAGCTCATCCAGTCGAGTATTCTCAGTTGCACAAAGGTTCTCGAGTTTAGTGAGACGTTCGCCGAATTCACTGGAGGGCGCCGAGCAGTCCTCGCAGTCCTCGCCTCCAACTCGGGAAGGCCTATCGTTTTGCATATCTTGCATAGGGTATTCTGCATTCCGGTTATATTTGCGTCCAGCTTCGGGACGCGTTCATTTGTGTCGTCGATTACGGCCAGAGTCAGGTCTCCTGTCGACGAGGAACTTCTGAGGGGTTCGTCTTTCATTCTGGCAGACTGGTTTGAGTGCGAAGCTCTGGAGGGGCCGTCAGCCCCTCTCCAATAGGGCATGGATCCCCGGCTTGTACCCGGGTTTCTGGGTAATGAAGACGAGGCCTTCATTACATTTAGTTCTATTGTATATACGAATATATACACTAAGTTGGCGCTTAAAATTATTCCTAATTCTATATATATATTTTTCGGTGTCAGTTGGGGGCTCACCTCTTTGTGCACCAAGGGGGGGATGTAGCTACAAACTGAAAGGGAGGACGGTGAAGGGATCTTCTAACTCAAAACGTATTTACACTAAGGGACAAATGAATATTGGTGTTTAACGAGGACACCACGGGAAGGCGGGTAAGCCTGAGATACCCCCAGGGGGTATCCCTCTGAGGTGCCTTATTGCTCTTGCTCTGAAAAGATGATAGTCGACCTCTCCAATTTAGTTGAAAACTTTAACCTTTACGAGACGATATTCGGTCTCGGAACGATATTTGGCTTAGAGCGGTGACCGGCTCTCATTTTGATACAGCAAAAAAAAGTTTCTATACCCTGGAAACTTGTAAACTTTGTAGCTTAGACGCGAAGAACAGTATGCGATGGTGTTTTCGAACTCACTGGTCACTCATTGGTTACGATACTGCCTCTGCGCAAAGCAGCTCTGTTTTTTCAACAGTCAGAAAGGGAACGGCTAAGCTGTTTATCGGCGATTTATGTAGAACTTATCGAGCCACGACTTAAAACGTTTCGATTGTACTTCTGTTTACCACCTTCGCTGGAAGTTTGTTCCATACGTCGACAACTCAAAACGTGTAGAAATTGAGCGTGAAGTCGGGAGAAAAGTTTCCCAACGATTTTGAATTCATTTTTCCTAGTCACTCCGTTCGTATCTAGAGTGAAAAGGTTCACTCGGTCGACGTTTTTATTACCCTTCATAATCTTCCAACTTAGATCATGTCGCCTCTGAATCGACGTTTCTCTAGCAAATAAAGATTGAACTAACGAAGCCTGTCTTCGTACGATTCATTCTGCAGCGAAGGGATGAGTTTGGTAGGTGTACGTTGAACTTTCTCTAATTTAATAATGTTTTTCTAAGATATGGAGACCAGAATTGAACGGAATACTCGTGTGTCTGTACCTGTACCCCGGTTGCTTCATAATTGCTTCTCAACTAGACGCCAAGTGCGGGAAAACGCATCAGGGCCGCGTTTAAATTCAGTATATTTACAATAATCTATCACTCACGCTTATCTATTACACGCGTTCTTGCTATCTCCACACTGAGTCTCTCTTCCCCATGATCGATTTACGTTTTCTTATTAAGCACAACAAACGTCTTGCGTTCCTTTAGAAATCCTTTGCTTTCATACAGCGCATAATAGATTAAGTAAACTTCACCGTCCATCCGACTATCAATAATCCACCACTCTTTAGGCTCTTAATTGCAATGCCCTACAAACCGGGGGCCTTCCCTGCCTCCTGCACTGCTTCCTCAGTATTGCCTAGGGATGCGACGAAGTATCGGTATGGTTAAGTATCAATAACTTTCGGTGGTATCGATATAGACAGGTTTCGTTAAATGATGAAGGAATCGGTTTCGGCAAAAAGTTGCCGATATTTCAAAATAACATATATTATTTTCAGTATTAAGGTTTAGTTATGAAAAAGATAGCAATTCCTAAGCATTTGATACGCGTCAAGAACTGAAGTTGTATATTCGTGAATTTATCAATAATTCTATGCTTTACTACAATTAGATTTCTTCTAATTCGTTTCTATATTTTACCAAACTATATTTGATAATAATTTGATATAAAAGGCAGAAGTATTGATATCGACCATCTTTGTATCGGTATCATATTTTTTAGTATCAGTATCGGTCAGAAATTGGGTATCTATATCGTCGGAAAATCAGGTATCGCCGCAGCTCTAGTAATGCCCGCAGCATTCATGTTCCCAAAACCGTCATATGTGCACCATCACCCAAAACCACAATGTCAGCATCTCTGACATTCTCGACGTACAACAACTCTTCAACATGATCAGCCCACTTCTTCCATGCATCACTACTTTCCAACAACAATCGGTTGTGAACAATTTTCCCCTCCTCAGCCTTCTCCTTTCTCACCCTCTCCATCCCCTCTCAGAAGATAATTTCTCTAATTTTCTCGCTTTTTCTGCCCATCACGCACTTCACTTTTCTCTTCTCCGATAGTTGTCATAAGCCGCCACCTACCTCGACTGCAACCACTGCCGCCCACGAGGAATTCCACATGAATCAGGTGAGCCAACTCCATCAGGATGCCTGGCTGGTCTTTCCCACAAAACGTTGTCCCACGTGAGGTTATCCCTGCACGGGTCTGGTTGGTGCGTTGCAGTGGAGCTGAGAGACATAATCACGCTGCAAGTAGCAATGTTCCTTTGTCTACGAATTTGTCACACGGCCCGCAAAGTTAATTCAGATAGCAGCAATAACATCACTAAGCTAGTCACCCCTTTCTCTCCTCCCACCTCCCGATGTCTCATCACGCGCGTGTCGGTGGGTGTGGGTATCGAGGATTTCGGACGGTACGCTGGCACGGTTTTCACCACCGTGAACTCAACCTTTATTCCTACGCTAGAGAAGCTTATAGTCAGAGGTGGCATGTTCGAAGTGCGGAAGATAACGAAGGGTAAGGAAAACGTCGAGCGAGCGAGCCATTTCACTCTAGATGCGAACGGAGCGACCAGAAATAATTGATACACAATTGTTGGCAAACGTTTCATAATCGATATCACGCGCAATTCCTTCACGTATAGAGTTTTCGAGGACTGGAACAGACTTCCAGCGGAAGTTGTCAACAGCGATACAATCGAAACGTTCAAGTTCCGGCTCAACCAATTCTACCAAAATCACGAATATTCTTTCACTAGCATATTCATGGAAAAACGGTGTCCGTAAATGACACCCGTACGGTCAAATTGGTGCTCGGCATATGCACTAATACGGTAAAAAAGGTTCCCAGCATTGGTACCTGCACGTTGCAAAACAGTGTTACCGGTCAGCAGTGGTTGAACGAGGAATGTCACTGACAATCTCAGATGAACACCGTGGGTCAGTAGCTTCCTCTTCAGGTGCTGATTCGAGTTGTTTCGAGTATCATCGTTGAATGCTCTCTCCTTCTATAAACCTCCCCTTTCTTGGTCTATTAAAACAAAAAATACACAGACACATGATGCTCTCATACACGTTCTATTTCAGAACTACTAATCTTCTTACCATCAAAGGACAGCCAGTTTGGTCAAAAGGACTGTCCGTGTCTTCTTACACTCGTAAGCCGCAGATAAAATCGGGTCGAAGCAACAACAACAACAACTGCAACCACTCTCCAAAAGCCCTACACGTCTGCTCTACTGTTATTTTAATCTCATCGTTCAAGCACTCGCAACCTTCCCCCTACACTCGCCCCAACACGCACACCACACACATTTCTCGCACATCTCGACAACATGTCTCTGAACGTATCTCTGTTTTCCTCAACAATTCATAATTCATGCCCTCTCACAATGGCATATATTCCTTCTCCAACGCATGCTCGAAATTTTCTGTTCTGCTTGACACATTCAGTTCACTCCCTTTAACTACCTCTCTCCCGGATCCCACTACCTTTTCTCCTTCCACTCCAGCTCCTCTCTCGATCCACCTTGCGTCAGTACATGACCAGACATCCTCCACCACATTCTCTGAACACCCCCACATTCAAAGTCCTTCCCGCCACTCTCCTCTGAATCAACACAAAATCCAAGAGCAGACAGTGGCATAAAAATGATCAATAATAATAATAATGATGTTGCCATTAGAAGTTACGCCTCCCCCCAATAAATTATTTTGTCATCTTCTTACCACTGTAAAATCCTCTACGCGCACCAAACCATAGATACGTGAATTGATAAGACAAGAACTTTCGTATAATGCGAGGCTCTTCTTCATACGACAACTTCCTTGCTCCTGATGCAGTCTTAGTGATGGGATGTGGGCGTGGACGAGAGGAGCAAACAGCCAAACTAAGCCCTCGCATCAAACAAGTCAAGAGAGCAGGAAGTGCGCCTAACACTCACATCGAATAGTTCTAGTCCGAATGACTACAAACTTGGATCAAGGCTGCCGAGCAGAACATCAAATTTTCCCTCACAACACTCTGGCACCTGTGAAGGCGGTTCACACCAAAGAGGCCGTTTAATAATGCACTCATTTCAAGCAAGCCGTCCAGTTATGCACAAAAACCTTGTGCCCATCAAGCCTTCCGTGGAGGAAAACATTGCACTCACACCAAACTCTCTCAAGCATTATGGTCAAGCAAGCACTCGCATCAAGAAGGCGTCCCAGTTAAGCACTCAAATAAACCAGGTAGGAAAACATAGATTAAATTAGAGTGCCAAGGCTTTCTAGAGCACTGGAGTCAATGTCCTTCTGGCACAGAACAAAGGAAAACAAAGCGTTGACATCAAGCAGGCCGTCCGTAATACACCCAAATCAAGCATTATGGCTATGTATGCACCCGCATCAAAAAGGTGGCCCGATTAAGCACTCGAATGGAGCAGAAGGAAAACATTGCGCTCACATAGAGGAGGCCATCCAGTTATGAACTAACGTATTTTTCGCTGAAAACATTGCACTCACGTCAAGCAAGATGGAGCGTAGGGAAGCGGGCAGCAGCTTGATAAGCATAAACTTCTTGACTGGATGATGCAGCCAGGTGTGTAGCTCATCCGTCATTGAGCAGCGGATGATACGTACGAAGACTAGCAGCGGCAGGCACAGCAGCACATCGCACATGAAGCCCCAGCCAGGGGCCTCGCGCACGTGCAGGGGCATCGGGGGGATAAACATCCTGCAAGGGGGGCTCAAATAAGATGAGAGAGATCAGGGAGCGTCTTCGAGCTAATAGCTGATAAACGATTGACAGGATCCAATTCACTATCAACAGAGAGCACACACATATATAATGTTGATAACGAGAGAAAAACTCAATAAAAACCTGATTAAGAATAAATTTTAGAAGAAGAACCAATCCAGCAATGCGTGTAATAAGCTATATTTCAAGTATTGGGCGTTGTTAGCTATTGACTTTAAACCGATTGAAACTTGAGAGATGCAAGCAGAAGCTGTTCGGGTGACCACCTCCATGATAGCTCGGCTCTGTAAATCCGAGGCAGGTCACTGTCTTCCAGGGGCGTGAGGCTAGAGTTGTCACGGTAGAGCTGCTCCCAAGCCTGGTCTTGGTCCAGTGATGAGTCACCAGAGTAGTCCCGCACCAGGTAGAAGAGAAGCTGATGCAGCTCCTGCAACCGCACCATCTTAGGACCCACGCGCCCTAGTGTGCTCTGGCAGGGGGATGAGAGAGATGGTTTGAGGGACGGAATGGGGAACAACCGCGGGGGAAGGGTTGAATGCACAGCATAATGACCGCAGCAAAGAGTGTCGTGGTGGAAATTTTCCAAGAACTGAAATAAGTAGATACAGATATTAGTAACACTTGGATCAGAATGGAAAGCAGTAGAACACGCTGATAGTCTCTTTCGATTGCATACATTTCTAAAACATATTGATTTTGACGTTGGAAGTGTTCCAACGTTAACAATTGATTGGTGAAGGGGAAAAAGTTGCGGCAGTGAAGTTCAAAGCTTTATCTTACGAAATTGATTGCCATTTATTTGGAAGCAAAATGACGTATGTTAAAACGCTGTTCCTTAATTTCAGAATTATTACATTGCTCAAGAAAAATATCAAGCAAAGGATCGGTACAGTTAAGATTGTATGAGTGCGTGTGAACACACTCTTCATCTTGCGAAGACACCGACCAGAGTAGCGTGAGTCCTCTTGGAATCATCCTTTTTCATCTTGGAGACCTTGGGCTTGAAACAGGCGGTGACCATCTCGGACATCTCTAACAGACTCTCCCCCACACTAGGCGCGGGTGGGCCGTCACCTTGATGCTGCTTCTTCTGCTGCTGGACCTCCTTTCGCACTAACGACGGGATGAACTTCAGCTTCTGCTGCTCAATGATGGACGTCAGGTACACGTCGTCTGAAGGTACATAAATAATGGTACTGCATTATTGATTGAAAAATGGTAGGCCTTCTTGAAAGTTCTTTGCTGGGGAGCGGGAGATGGCGCAGCTCCCACCAGACCCCCGCACGGGAGATAGCGCAGCTGCCACCAGACTCCCGCAAACAGAGTACAGTATTTTGTCACAGTGGAGGTGCCGAAACTAACAGGCGGAATTTTCACAAGACAGTGTTAATCATGTTTCCCATGTGGGGCACCTCATCAATGTCCTCTATCTAGATGTCATTTCAACATCAATAAAAAATAATAATGAACAGATTTCATTTCTTCAACAAATAGTTGAGTGTGTGAGAGGAGGCAGCTTCGAGTGAACGTGGGTAAAAGTAAAGTAATGAGTTGCTCGAGGACTGTCGATGCGAGCAAAATTAGTGTTGGGTGCACTAAAGAGTGTAATGAGCTGTAGGACGTTGGGGATGGAAGCAAAGAGAGGGCTGTATGAGGGTGTTGTTGTCCCAACTGTGCTCTACAGAGCTGAGGCTGGGGGGGTGAGAGCAGAAGAGAGAAGAAGGTTGAATGTTTTCGAGATTAAATGTCTGAGAAGCATGGCTGGATAACGTTGAGAGACCGGATAACCAACGACGTGGTTCGAATCAGAACAGGGATGGTGAAGAAGTTGGAGGACAAGAGTCGATTCGCGTGAGCCGAGATGGTTCGGATGAATGAAGGGAGATGGGTGGAAAGGGTGATGAATGCGGAGGCGAGTGGTCGCAGGCCTAGAGGTAGACCAAAGTTTGGGTGGATGGATGGTGTGAAGCAGGCGTTGGGAAGGAGACATGAATGTGGAAGTGACGAGAGAGCGTGCAATGAAAAGACGTGAGTGGAGAATGGTTGTGAATGGTTAATTTTGACGTTGCTCTGATATGCTTTCCCGCCCTTGGCATCCCGCTGTCGGGATAGTCGTGGGTGGGGGGAGAGGAGGGCGGCCATTATGACGCAGCGGATATAAACCATTGAAAACTGTCGGGCCTTGCTGCTGACGACGGATCCCCAGTCTGCAATCGTGACCCAGAGTGTATGTTGAGGGGGTACCGGCCGGACCCTTTAGCACAAAAGGGCTAAGTTGTGTGAGTGTGAGCGTATGAGGGTGTGAGGTGCGCCTTGCCGCCGGCCACCCCCCTTTCTGGGGGATGCGGCCTACAGCCGATTCACTGTTTACAGCCGATTCACTGTTCGTCACTTCAACTGCATTTTCATTTACAAGGTCACAAATGGGTTTCAGATTAATCTTACAACTGCCCACTGAGAAGGGAGCATGCGTTATTTTCCAATAAACTCGGAAATGTTCTGTTTCGAACTTGATTGCTATACATTGGCAGCATATTTGGGAATTGGACAGACGTCCTCACTTTACTGAGTCAATCGTAGGCGGGATTACGCCTCTCACAGAAATATTATCTAAGTGTGAAGCGTACACCAAATTTTTACTCAAAACGTGATTATTATTGAAATTAAAAGTTCATGTCTGGATAGAAAATCAGGAAACATCCCAAGCAACAAAGCATGAACAATGAGAATGTCCATCCCAACAAGAGTTTATTATTAAGGCCCGCAATTCATATCCACTTGCCAACAAACAATTCTCACGAGGACACTTTACATTTTTGAAAATGGACAAAAATCTAAAAAACAAAAAGCTGTTTCCCACACGGAAAGTCGTCTAAAAAAATGCATTGCTTCAAAGACACTTACTTTAGTCTCACCAAGAGCCACCTAAAACATTTCAAGCGTGGACCACTACAACGTATTGCTCACCGGCTTTGACGGTGGGGGCGACAATGAGCGTGATCTCCTTAGAGCCCTCCTTAGTAGGGAACTTCACCGAAAACAGTTTTAGATAACCGCCTGCCTGAAGACGATGCAGCAGTCGCAGGACTGACTTTTTGTCCACGCGGTGATCTTCGCCCTGTTCCGACTGCAGGCGGAGAGGACGGGAGGCAAAGTTAATATATCCTTCTTGTCTTGTTTTGCAAGTAAACAGCTGAATTTCAGATTAAAAAGTTCCATCTTAGTCAGTCATTCTGGCTAATGAGCGAACAATAGCTACCGCTAATGATGGATGGACTACAGACCACAGCAAGCTATTTGACGCTTCACCTAACAGCCACCGGTAACTGGCTAGAATGAAATAATGGAAGTCGTTAGCATCATGTAGCTATTAACTTGAGTTTATGAGCAATGTGTAATCTATTCCAGCTTTCTACCTGAAGACAAGCATCCGTCTTCCCCAAGCTCGAGCGCCACCGACACCTAGACACTCCGTCCAATTTTCTCCAAAAGCTTACACACACACACACAATCTTAGTCCCAAAGCGCATATCAGATCCAGCAACTGGACGTAGAACAGACAGGAACTCGTGTTGTCCCAAGATTACACAGCTGAATTTGATTTG
>SDVV010023501.1:0-12749 GCA_016164225.1 Gammarus roeselii | reverse complement strand
AGAGAGATAAGTTAATGCAGCTTCAACAAAACAAACGAGGTAAAAGGAGTAACCAAGGTGAAAGCATAACCAGGAAGGGGTAGAGAAGGAGAGATAGTGAAGAGTAGAAGGGTCCGAAAGGAAATAGGGTGTTCACCCCCCCGGATGGATCGTGACCCCGTGCGACCCGTGAAACAGTAGCTTTAGGGGGGGGGCCTCATTGATAAGCGAGCAGATGTAATGCTCCACCGATGATGCTTTGAAGGGTTTGCCTGAAGTAGGATGGATGAACAAAAGGTCATTGTTCGACGGACATCGTGCTTCGTAGGCTTTGAGTGCAGTCATGGGGCACAGGCCGTGTGCCCGGCCATCCGGCAGCAAGGAGGGGATAGAAATGAGCGGTGGCGTGTGGGTGAGGGTCTGGTTTTTGTACAGGAACTTGTCAGCGGTCAGTATGCGCGCGCATGGAGGGTTCTTGGAGAAATGTAGTCCCGTGCATGACATGGTTGCAATCTCAGACCCTGTTTCCTGCTGCGTGAGCAACGTGAACAGTCTTCTGAAAGAGCACCAATACTGACGTCGTCTGAGTATTGAAGCGAGGAGAGAAACGCTTGTCGAAAACCGGCTCCAGCTTCCACTACGGCATGAGACGTCTTTGCGGTAGGTTCTAGTGAAACTGGCCCCTTGCCAGTTCCCTAAAGATCGCCTCTTGGGTCGTGACGCCAAACCCACGAAAGCGAGGCCAATGAAGCCCATTCCGAGAAACCAAACCTCTATACGAGGATTGAGTTGCTTCTGCTTGCCGGTAGAGTGCAGGAACGACAAGAGGGTGGACTGGTTGATGGACTGCAACTTCGCGGCGGGCAGCCATGCTTGGAAACTAGTCCAGACGCTTTGGTATTGACGTTGAGTGGACTGCCTGTGCGTGTTGACCAGGGTGTCCGCAAGCGAATGGAAGTTCTTGTGTAGCGGGGTTGTTAGGTTGGTTTGAGAGGAGCGAATTCGCAGGCGTTGTATTTGATCGTAAGCACAGTTTTCAAAAATTGAATGAGAGATAACGCGAGAAGGGTCGTGGTGTTAGAGGGACCTTCCAGCCTTCGACGCGCTGGGACACGTCGAGGGCGAGCAAAATTACGCGGAAGGACGCGACGACCTTGGGCCACCACAGTGCATTGGGGTGGTTGGGCACCACGAGGACGCCGCTGTAGCGGTACGTCTCGAGCTTGTGGAGCCCATGGGGGATCAGGTTGTATGAAGGGAACAGGTATATTTCACTTCACTGATTCCAATCGCATTGGAGAGAATCCACTAAAGCTGTTCGTGGGTGATGAATTGGAGCTGCAAATAGTGGAAGCTTGTGGTTTTCCTGATGCACAAAGAGGTCTATTTGCATGGTCCCGCGCAGGGTAGAGAGGCGGGCGAAGCATTGAGGGATCAGCGTCCACTTCGTTTATACTGGTATGAGGCGTGAGAGCTGATCGGCCCAGTCGTTCGGCGATCCGAGAAGGTAGGTCGCGAGAAGAGAGAGGTGATGGCGCTGGAGGATCTCTAGAAGCTGTGCTCCAAACTTCTGCCAAGCGGGGGCCTTACTAGAGCCCAAGTGATTCACCATGGCTACAGCCGCAATGTTGCCAATGAGCTCGTGCCCGCAGCGCATATACGATGGTCAGCGATTCCTTCAACGTGATATGAAGAGTGCGTTCCAATGGCGACAAGCGGCCGTTCGATTGCTGATCGCTGCAGCATACAGCCCCCCACGCTCCGCGTGATGCGTCCGTCCACAGGAGGTGATCCGGTGGAGGCATCACGAACGGGACGTGGGAGTGAAGGAAGGCATCGCTGTTCCAGTGCTGTACAGCGCGGCGGTAGAGATTGTTGAGAGGGCTGGGCTTACAGGATAGGCGCAGGGATCGTACTGCTAGCACTACCTTGTTGAAGAAGTGGTGAGCATGACATAGGAAAGGTGTGAGGATATTTAATAGGCCGAGGAAACTGATGCTGTTGAAGCGAGAGAGTTCCGCCGGAAAGTATCTCCGTGGCCATGTCCCTGCAGCAGCCGATGTGCTGTGAGGTTGGGGCGATGGACCTGGCCCCTCCTTTGAGTGTTACCCCAGGAAGTCGATCTACTTGGTGGGTTCCAGAATAGACTTCCCCAGGTGGACGTGGAATCCTAGCCTGAGTAGAAGGTTGCAGGCCGCCAGGGTGTTGCGACGGCATTGATGTGCTGTCTGTGTCCATAGCAGCCAGTCGTCGATATAGAAGGCCGTATTTATCGCTTGTTAATGGAGCAAGCAAAGGGGTAGCTACACGATCGTTGTAAAGATTTTTGGTCCCAGGTTGAGTCCGAAAGGGAGGGCCGAGAAAAGGTACAGTTGGCTTCGTAGTTTGAAGGCCAGAAACTATTGGAACCTGGGATGAATTGGGACGTGCGGGAAAGCGTCCTTGATGTCCAGCTTGGTGAACCAGAGAGGGTGCTCAGTACTGCTCGTATTAGTTACGGGTTGGACATTCGAAACGTGGTTCACGGGATGTATTAGTTGAGTTTGGAGAGGTCGATCACTAGGCACCCTTCCCGAGGCCTTAAGGACCGCAATGATGCGAGATACGCAAGCTGGTAGTCTGGTCACCGCCTTGACTATGCCTTTGCGCAGGAAATCTAGCACGAGGGGTTTGATAACGTCCTCGTGTTGTTGGTGGGAGAGTGTAATCGAACAAAAGGGTTCGTGGCGTCCATCTCCAGGAGAGGCATTTGGAAATGATACGCTTGACCAAAGGCGTGACCTCGCTCCAGTGAGCCTGGCGGCTCCTGAGGGTCGCCGGAAGAGCGTCAGAACTTACGGAAGGGAGGGGGGCGGTTCTGTTTTCCATTGTCACTTGTGGGCTTCGAGCGAGAGGGGGAGGGCAGTTTTTTTGCTGAAGTTCAGCGACCTCCCTTCATTTGAACATACTGGTTGCGCCCCAGTGCCCCGGGGCAGTAGACCCTGAACTTGTATGTGAGGTACCGGCGATCCCCCGCCTCCCTTGGGGTTGCCTGGGACCGTGCTGGATCTTAGGGCGAACCCTGGACGGTGCTGGTCAACCGCGAAAGGAGCTCCTCGCAATCTCACCTTGGCCACGAAGGGTATTTTGTGCGATGGCTTTCGGGTGTTGCTGAGGTCTCCAAGTCTCCGTCGGTTTCATACTAACCTATCGATATTATCTATCCTAAAATACGCATAAATAGATGTATCTTGAATTATTAAGCCTAGACACCAACACAAGTACACATGGGTAAGGATGGCCCATGGTGCAATGGTGTAGAGAGCACTGATGGATTGTGTGCTGATATCGAGAAGAGTGGTGGGGTGGCTGCTGGATGTGCGGGTGTTGAGAGGGGAGAGTGGAGGAGTGTCTGACCATCTGCTGGTGAAAGGTAGATTAAGAGTGGAGCAGAAGTGGAAGGGCAAGAAACGAGTGGGAGGAGGGAGAGAGGAGGTATAAATGAGTGGACTGAATGTGAAAAGTAGAGCCGAGGAGTTCCAGCAGGTGTTGAAGGAAGAATATGACAACGTGAGAGGAGAGGACCTGAGAGACGTGAAAGAAGAATGAGAGACGTTAAGGGATGCGTTGCTGAGATGTGCGATGAAGGTGTGTGGTGCGCGCAGTGTGGAAGGGTGCAGGAGGAAAGGCAGCGAGTGGTGGAACGAGGAGGTCAAACTGGCGGTGGCACGGAAAAAGAGGAGCGTTTGAGGAGTGGTTGCAGGTGAAGTCGGAGGTGGCTCATGAAAGCTACAAAGAGAGGAGAAACGAGGTGAAGCGGGTGATGAGGAGAGCCAAAAGCGGGAACGCTGATGCCAGATGGGGCAGACGATTGTGCCAGAATTTTGAGGAGAACAAAAAGATGTTCTGGAAAGAGGTGACGAGGGTGAGAAAGGGAGAGACCGGAAAGAAGGAAGTGGTGAAAGATGAAAACAGCCAGTTGTTGTTGGGAAGTGGTGATGTATGGAAGAGGTGGGCCGAGTATTTTGATGAGTTGTTGAATGTCGAGGATGACAGAGAGGCTGACATTGTTGCTGTGGGTGGTGGTGCTCGGATGCCAGTTTTTGGAGAAAGACTTGTTGCGGACATTACCAGGGAAGAGGTGCAGGAGGCGGTGGACGTGTTGAAAGCAGGGAAAGCCCCTGGTTAGGATGGCGTTGCAACAGAGTGCCTGAAGAAGGGTTGAGTAACGATTGTCGAATGGTTGGTGAGGTTACTGAACTTGTGTTTAGTGGCAGGCGTGATACCGAGTGAGTGGCGCAGTTCCTGCATTGTTCCGCTATCTAAGGGCAAAGGAGATAGAAATGATTGCTGCACTTCGAGAGATATCAGTCTGTTATGTGTGGTTGGTAAGTTGTACGAGAGAGTGCTGATCAAAAGGATTAGAGACTGTACGGACTGCGCAATTGGGGAGGAACAGTGTGGCTTTAGGAGTGGTAGAGGGTGTATCGATCAGATTTTTGCAATGAGACAGGTCTGTGAGAAGTACCTTGCCAAAGTTAAATCCTTTAAATCCTTAAATCCTTAAATCCAAAGGAAAGAATCTGGAGAAGGCATACGACAGGATTGACAGGAAAGCACTGAGGAGGGTGTTGCGTTTGTATGGAGTGGGCGGACATCTGTTGAAAGCGGTGCAGAGTTTCTATGCTGACAGCCGAGCATTTGTCAGAGTGGGGAGCGGGGTGAGTGATTGGTTCACAGTGAAAGTGGGACTGAGACAAGGCTGCGTGATGTCTCCCTGGCTGTTCAACCTCTATAAGGATGGAGTGGTCAGGGAGGTGAACGCGAGTGTGCTGGGTCGTGGCTTGGAACTGTTGGAAGCGAATGGGCGGAGTTGGCAGTCGAGCCAGTTGCTATCTGCTGATGATGCGGCCCTGGTTACGGATTCGGAGGAGAAGCTATGTAGGCTAGTGTGTGACTTTGGTAGAGTGTGTGAGAGGAGGAAACTTCGAGTGAACGTCGGTAGAAGTAAAGTGATGAGATGCTCGAGGAATGTCGATGCGAGCAAAATTAGTGTCACCCTAAATGGAGAGCTCATGGAGGAAGTTCAGTGTTTTAAGTATCTGGGCTCCCAAGTGGAGATAACTGAACTAGTGGAAACTGAAGTGAAGGCGCGAGTGAAATAGGAATGTAAAGTGTTGGGTGCACTAAAGAGTGTAATGAGCTGAAGGACGTTGGGGATGGAAGCAAAGAGAGGGCTAGGGCTGTATGAGGGTGTTGTTGTCCCAACTGTGCTCTACGGAGCTGAGGCTTTGGGGTGAGAGCAGAGGAGAGAAGAAGGTTGAATGTATTCGAGATGAAATGTTTGAGGAGCATGGCTGGATTAACGCTGAGAGACCGGATCACCAACGACGTGGTTCGAAACAGAACAGGGATGGTGAAGAAGTTGGAGGACAGAGTGGATTCGCGTGTTCTGAGATGGTTCGGGCACATGGAGAGGATGGATGAAGGAAGATTGGTGAAGAGGGTGATGAATGCTGAGGCTAGTGGTCGCAGGCCTAGAGGTAGACCGAAGTATGGGTTGATACATGGTGTGAAGCAGGCGTTGGGAAGGAGGGACATGAATGTGGAGGTGGCGAGAAAGCGTGCAATGAACAGGCGTGAGTGGAGAATGGTTGTGAATGGTTGATTTTGACGCTGCTTTGATGTGCTTTCCCACCCTTGGCACCCCGCTGTCGGGTGGTCGTGGGTGGGGGGGGGCATTATGACGCAGCGGGGGTAAGCCCGTAAAAAACTGTCGGGCCCTGCTGCTGACGACGGATCCTCGGACTGCACTCATGACCCAGAGTGTACGGTGAGGGGGTACCGGCTGGACCCTTTAGCACAAAAGGGCTAAGTTGTGTGAGTGTGAGCGTATGAGGGTGTGAGGTGCGCCTTGCCGTCGGCCACCCCCCTTTCTGGGGGATGCGGCCTAGTGTCTGTATCTGTACCAACTGGATACAAACGCACGGACAGTTAAATACCTGACACCATATGACAAGAGTCCTAATAATATTGAAAAAATGCGAATTCGAATATACTGCAAGGTTGTTGGGCTGGTAATTCATCTGCTTCTAACAAGGTAACAAATTCATATACAATCGAGAGACGTTGAGAAGACAATAAAGTGATAGTAAATCATTGTTGGACTAGTAAATGATAAGTATAACTTTCAGTCCTGACTTGAAGATTTATAGGAAATATCATTTTGACAGTAAACAGGAGTTGGCGAGTTCCAAATTTGAACACAATTGAAGTTGATACTGGATTTGGTTTTGGATCTATTATAACGGGGTATTACAAGGCTATTTGCATTTTTTGTGTAATGATTGTGCACATACAAAAAATTTTTTTTGAATTGAACAGTTCTTGATCATAGTTTCTGTGAAAAGTTTTGAACGTGTATAGGGCAATTTGGAAGTTATATTGATCTTAAAGTTTCAGGATATTCATGGCTTTAAAATGCTGATTAGTATGGGAATTGAATGGAAAGCCTTTTATAGCTCTAATGGCTTTCTTTTGCAGCATAAAATATTTTATCCGTCTGTTCCATACCAGGGTCGATTCCGTAAATTAGAAATAGCTGGAACAATGTGAAGTAATGGGTTTTAAGGACAGTTTGGGGGAGGAATTTGTCTGATTTATAAAGAATGCCTATAGATTTTGACAATTTAGATGATATGCTGTTGATGTGATTTTTGCACATCAGATGTTTGTCAAAATACACCCCAAGGAATTTAGTGCTGTCTATCTTATGAATTATATTGTTTCCAATTTGTATAATTGGTAAATTAAATTTACGCTTATTTGAGAATAATATGTAGCTAGTTTTATTGCCAATAATTCCAATTTGCTTTGCAGTTAGCCACTTGTTAACATGCTAAAGTTCCTTGTTAATTGAGGCAGTTGATTTGCTTTTGGTTTTTGAAGGGATGCAAGTCGATAAGGTACCATCATCAGCAAACGGTGTACACTTGAAAAAAGACGATGCATTAACTATATCGTTTATAACAATTCAGAATAGCACGGGCCCTAAAATATAACCTTGAGGGACACCATGACTAATATTGAGCATAGTGGATTGAATTTTGTTTACCGTTACATATTGCTTGAGGTTGGACAGATATGAAGTGAACATAAGACCATAGTTTAGATAATAAGATTGAATGATCAACACAGTCAAAGGCCTTACGAAAGTCGTAAAATAGAGAGAATTCAAAGTAGTTTGAGTCTATGTTATTAAACAAGTACTGCAGATGATTTTATATAGCTTGATTTGATACTCAGTTCCACCAGAGCCTCAACTCGAGTCATAATAGGCTCCCCCGTAGGGCTCGATGATCATGGATTCCAGTAGGCTTGCACGCCTCAGTGTGCGAGAAGAAAAAAGGACAACGTTTCCAAAGTTAGAAAAATTTGAAAATTTCAGCAATGTCAGACTTTCGCTGGTGCGCATAAGAAAAACGCTTAGACGAAACGGACCTCCGCTTCCAATCATTTAGAACTTCATGAGTAATATGTACGCACGCTAGAGCGTACAAGAAGCTTCGTCGAGACTAGTACAAGGTATACGGCTACACGGACAAAGTCAGCTCAGACAGCAACGCAACACAATGTTTACAGTTACGCGATCTAGTCAAGTAGAGGTACAGTGAAGCTATTCAGGTAAGATAAAGACTCAGACGAAACGAATCCCCGCCTCCAACCACTCAGAACTCCAAGAGTATTATGCAGGCGCGCTAGTGCGCCGAGATAGTTTCGTCGAAATTGGTACAAGGGCCATGGCTTCACGGATTAGATCAACTCCAACCACAACACGTCACAGGGTTTATAGCTACGCAGTCCAGGTCAACCCCAGAAACTACATATGGTTCGTGCACGCGCGAGCGAGCACAGACAGAAAAAAAGACGCCTATTCACAAAATAACAAACAGAAACTCCCGCACAAATTCACTAGCAGTATATATTATACAGATACAGACACTAGGCCAAAATCCCCCAGCAACGGGGGTGGCCGACGGCAAGGTGCACCTCACACTCTCATACACTTACACTCACACACCTTAGCTCTTTTGCGCAAAAGGGTTCAGCCGGGGACCCCGCAACACACCCTCCGTGTTATGAGGGCGTTTCGAGTTCAGTGTCGGCAGCAGGGCCCGACAGCGTGACTGGTTTACCCCTGCCGCGTCATGATGATCGGGCTCCCCCCGCCCCTGACCATCCCGTCTCTAACAATATGCCTAGAGCGGGAAAGCACATCAGGGCAGCGTCAAAACTCATCCGTTCACTATCATTCTCCACTCACGCCTATCCAGTGCACGCTCTCTCGCTACCTCCACACTCACGTCTCTCGTTCCTAACGCCTGTTTCACACCATCCATTCACTCAAACTTCGGTCTGCCTCTAGGCCTACGTCCACTCGCCTCTGACTTCAACACCTTTTTCCCTAATCTCCTTTCGTCCATCCTCAGCATGTGCCCGAACCATCTCAGAACACGCGAATCAACTGTCCTCTAAAATCTTCACAATCCCCGTTCTGATGCGAACCACGTCGTTAGTGAACCTGTCTCTCAGCGACACTCCAGCCAAGCTCCTCAAACATTTCATCTAGAAAACCTTCAACCTTCTTCTCTCCTCTGCTCTCACGTTCCAAGTCTCAGCTCCGTACAGCACAGATGGCACAACGACACCCTCATACAGCCCCCTCTTTGCTTCCATCGTCAACGTCCTGCAGCTCGTTACGCTCTTCAGTGCACCCAACACTTTACACCCCTCCTTCACTCACGACGTCACCTCAGTTTCCACTAATTCAGTCTTCTCCACATGGGAGCCTAGATACCAAAATCACTGAACTTCTTTCAACAACTCTTCATTTAGGAGGACACTAATTCTGCTCGCATCGACAGTCCTCGAGCATCTCATCACTTTACTTTAACCCACGTTCACTTGAAGCTTCCTCCTCTTACACACTCTACCAATCTCAGACACTAGCCTACATAGCTTCTCCTCTGAATCCGCAACCAGGGCCGTATCATCCGCAAATAGCAAATGGCTCAGCTGCCAACTCCACCCATTCGCTTCGAACAGCTCCAAGCCACGACCCAGCACACTCGCGTTCACCTCCCTGACCACTCCATCCATATAGATTTTGAACAGCCAGGGAGACATTACGCAGCCTTGTCTCAGTCCCACTTTCACTGAAAACCAATCACTCACCTCGTTTCCCACTCTGACACATGCTCAGCAGCCAATATAGAAACTCTGCACTGCTTCAACAAATGTCCGCCCACTCCATACATACGCAACACCCTCCACAGTACTTCCCTGTCAATCCTGTCGTATGCCTTCTCCAGATCCACGAAAGCCCAGAACACGTCTTTACCTTTTGCAAGGTTCTTCTCACATACCTGTATCACTGCAAAAATCTGATCGGCGCACCCTCTACCACTCCTAAAACCACACTGATCCTCTCCAATTGCGCAGTCCGTACAGTCTTTAATCCTTTTGATCAGCATTCTCCTGTACAACTTACCAACCAAACTTAACAGACTGCTACCTCTCAAGTTGCAGCATTCATTTTTATCTCCTTTGCCCTTATGCAGCGGAACAATGCAGGTACTTTGACATTTCATGTCTACAGATATTCTATATCCTTAGACATTTTATATCCTTAGACATTTCATGTCCCAAGACAGTTCATGTCCTTAGACATTTCATGTCCTTAGACATTTCTTGTCCTTAGACATTTCTTGTCCTTAGACATTTCATGTCCTTAGACATTTCATGTCCTTAGACATTTCATGTTCTTAGACATTTCATGTCCTTAGACATTTCATGTCCTTAGACATTTCATGTCCTCTGACATTTCGTGTCCTTTGACATTTTATGTCCTATGACATTTTATGTCCTTTGACATTTTATGTCGTTTGACATTTTAGGTCTTGCAAAATTTAATGTCTTTCAATGTTTGATTTCTTTTGATATTTTATGTCCTTTGTCATGTAATGTGTTTTGACAATTTATGCCCTTCTACAATCTATGTCCTCCGACATGACGATTAATGTCCTTCGACATTCCATGTTCTTTGACATTTTATGTCCTTCAACAAATTTTGCCTTGCATATTTGTGTCCTTCAACATTTCCTGTACTTTGACAAATGATGACTTTTGACAAATAATGTATTACAACAATAGATGTCTTCTGACATTTTATGTCCTTTGACAAGTGAAGTATTTTGACAAGTGGAGTATTTCGACAAGTGAATTATTTCGACAGTTGATGTACTTCGACATTTTATGTCAGACATTAGATGTACTTCGACATTTGATGTCCTTCAACATTTGATGTCCTTCCAACATTTGATGTCCTTCAACATTTGATGTTCTTCAACATTTGATGTCTGTTAATAAATGATCTCTTTTGACAAATAATATCTTTCGACATTTTATGTCCTTCAACATTTCATGACAAATGATGTCTTTCAACAAATAATGTCATTTGACAATTGATGTCTTTTGACAGTTTATGTCCTTCGACAAGTGTGATGTTGTCTTTCAACAATAATGTCCTTCGGGGACGAGGCAGGACATACTGAGACAGCATATTCAGTACGCTTGCGTAGTTGCCGACCCCCTCGGTGGCTCTGTACAGGCAGTGGGTCACTAGTCCACTGCCCAGATAAGCCGCCGCGTACCAAATCTTACCTAGCGTATAAGTGTTGAGACCCTGTGGGTCCAGTGAGGCGGAAAAATGCTGTAATCATGAGCTCAGGGGCCCGTCTGCCTCTGTCAAGCAGTTGCGCCTGAATGAATGCTGAGGTAAGGTAGCCCCCCCTTATATAGTGTAGGGGAAGGGGGCGCTCTGATCGCCATTTTGCATCTTAACAACTATGGCCGAACAGCCATGTTTGGTCACAACCTAAAAACTCAGGGATAGTCGAGAAACTTGAAAGTTTTCGAAATTCATGAGTAATGTGTAAAGACACAAAGATCTAAATCTGTCGAAAACTATTTTCGATGAAGGTTATCAAGATTCTCTCTCTAATACGTTTCTGTAATGTTTCCTCATCAAGATTCATTCGAATAAAAAGCAGAAGCCCTGTACTAACTTAATAGCTCATACGAAATGAAAGAGAAAACCTGCACACACACAGAATCACACCAGTCAGCCATAATTGGTGTTAAAACTATACATTTTTGATTACCAATCATCGTCTTGAAGTGGAGAATAACTATGTATAGAAGCTACTTAATAACACTCGTAACACGTCTGGTATTGCGTCTAAAGGAGTCGATTCCAGCATCCAGCCCGTCTCCGAGGTACAGCGCGTGAAGCGTCTATTTTGAAGCCATTTAAGCAATTGAATGGGACGGTACGAGAGTGAAATGCTCACTAAGGGTGACGTTACTGTATTCATTAGCATGTCAAAAGTATAATCACTGATCAATCAAGCTTCAGCTCACTGGTGTAGAGCTGTTGGTGTCGGTAGAGCAGCGGCCAGGCGAGCAAGTGCCGCAGCGACGTCAGCAGCAGGCCTTGTACACGCGCAACAGGCAGCGTACGCTCGTTTAGAACACCGGAGCAATCCAACACACCGTCGTGGTCAGAGATGAGGCTCTGTTAGACATGTAAACAATAATTATATCACGAATACCCGTAATTTAAAATAAACAGCCACCCGCAGCAACTAAAATAAATTCACTGATAACAATTGCATATCAAAGCTTGGGGCAGGATACTTGACTATGTCCAGCATCGGATGACTTTTGGACAGATAAAGATGTATGATTCGATCATATCACTATGAATTTGAAAATATATGCGTTCGGTGAAAAATCCTCCATAGTAACCCTGGGAGACAGATGATGATTATTTTTAATAGATTCCCACTTCATTCTCAAACTACAGCTGGATTTGTAATTAGGTCAGACTATCCAACACAGACGCGATCAACTATTCTAACTGATGCAATTTGAATGCAATAAAATATGATAAAGCTATACTTATAAACTACAAAAACTATAGATGCAGAAGTTCTTTTTACCAAAGAATCATTAGTTTCCCTCACCTTAAAGAACACCGAGATTTTATCAAGGTGAACGCACAATGGCTTGATGAACCTCTGTGCTTGGGAGGCAACTTCTTCTGCTGTGAAGAGGTCCAAATGCCAAAACCCTGCGTCTGAAAATGTAAAAGTAAAATGTAAATAAAACATCAGGTTGGATCTTCACTGTAGATATGTCGTTAGCACCAAGTTGTACAAAATATTGAATTCTACTATACATACAAATTAAGAAACAATATCCGATAGAATCTTAAGGGTGATCTAAATTATTGACTACTCCCTTTGGCATGCAAGAGCACAGGCTTGAAACTACACACTGTAGCTATTCGGTGAATCAGTTTGATGATCGGTGACTGACACAAACACCTATTCCCGGCCATCACAGTCTACAGGTTGAGGTACTGCTGGTTGCAAATCTCTGCACTCGTAACAAACCGTATACAGTAGCGCAATCTAAGCCATCACGACAGCTCAAGTCATGCCAGCAAAGTGTAGTAAAAAATTTAGCAGGGAGGCCACGAATTGTGCAGGGAGGAGTGATGGGGATTGTGCAGGGAGGAGTGATGGGGATTGTGCAGGGAGGAGTGATGGGGATTTTGCAGGGAGGAGTGATGGGGATTGTGCAGGGAGGAGTGATGGGGATTGTGCAGGGAGGAGTGATGGGGATTGTGCAGGGAGGAGTGATGGGGATTGTGCAGGGAGGAGTGA
>SDVV010023500.1:0-12749 GCA_016164225.1 Gammarus roeselii | reverse complement strand
TCCAGGCAGTGCGATCAACATATCTCACTTTATGCATCGTTGTGCTTCTCCAATAAATACTGCGATACGCCTCGTTCAGTTATTCCAGGCAGTGCGATCAACATATCTCACTTTATGCATCGTTGTGCTTCTCCAATAAATACTGCGATACGCCTCGTTCAGTTATTCCAGGCAGTGCGATCAACATATCTCACTTTATGCATCGTTGTGCTTCTCCAATAAATACTGCGATACGCCTCGTTCAGTTATTTATATGCTTCATCTCGGCTACACAAGCTATTGAATCCACTCACAAATCGCATTGGGTGTGAAAGATAGATGACGCCCCTCATTGCATGACTGTCTTCTGTTCCTTGCTTGAGTGACAGGCAAAGACAGATGGTGCCCCTCACTGCATGACTGTCTTCTGTTCCTTGCTTGCATGGCAGGGAAAGACAGATGGCGCCCTCACTGCATGACTGTCATCTGTTCCTTGCTTGCGTGGCAGGGGAAGTCAGGTGGCGCCCCTCACTGCATGACTGTCTTCTGTACTTTGATTGCGTGGCAGGGGAAGAAAAATAGCGCCCCTCACTGCATGATTGTCATCTGTTCCTTGCTTGCGTGGCAGGCAAAGACAGATGGCGCCCTCACTGCATGATTGTCATCTGTTCCTTGCTTGCATGGCAGGGAAAGACAGATGGCGCCCTCACTGCATGACTGTCATCTGTTCCTTGCTTGCGTGGCAGGGGAAGTCAGGTGGCACCCCTTACTGCATGACTGTCTTCTGTACCTTGCTTGCGTGGCAGGGGAAGAAAAATGGCGCCCTCACTGCATGACTGTCATCTGTTCCTTGCTTGCGTGGCAGGGGAAGACAGATGGCGCCCCTCACTGCATGACTGTCTTCTGTACCTTGCTTGAGTGGCAGGAAAACATAGATTGCACCCCTCACTGCATGACTGTCTTATGTTCCTTGCTTGAGAGGCAGGGAAAGACAGATGGCGCCCCTCACTGCATGATTGTCATCTGTTCCTTGCTTGCGTGGCAGGGAAAGACAGATGGCGCCCCTCACTGCATGACTGTCTTCTGTACCTTGCTTGAGTGGCAGGAAAACATAGATTACACCCCTCACTGCATGACTGTCTTCTGATCCTTGCTTGAGAGGCAGGGAAAGACAGATGGCGCTCTTCTCTGCATGACTGTCTTCTGTTCCTTGCTTGAGTGGCAGGCTTGAAACAGTGATGACGAGACTGACTCTCAAGTAGTGCCTGTTTATTGAAATGGGGTGAGGGTACTGTTGATTCTGGTTCTGTCAATTATTTGTTTAATTTGTTACTTGAGTTGTTTCATTTCCTGCACTTCATTATGTATACCCCAAAGCCAATGTTAGATAACCATTCATTTCAGTTTAATAGTTTGCCGTCT
Organism: Gammarus roeselii; assembly: GCA_016164225.1. Lineage (NCBI taxonomy): Eukaryota > Metazoa > Arthropoda > Malacostraca > Amphipoda > Gammaridae > Gammarus > Gammarus roeselii. The sequence goes on along the minus strand of SDVV010023500.1, from coordinate 11,348 downwards.
GTGAATCGATCGAAGTTTTCCCCAACAGGAGGTAATTGACGGAACTTGAGAGTGGCCAAGAATTGGTTTCCAATAACAGTTTAACCGAGGTTCGTCTCCAGTAAGCCCCGCAATTTCCAGAGCAGCTGGTTCCCGTCAGCTGACAAACAGGTAAACAAAAACACGCTTTTGATGCAGACAGGGGCTAAAAATTGTGAACATGAGTCATCGACGTGGAGTCACATCTCAAGTATCAGGAAAGCAGTTTCTTGAACTACTGATCATTATTTCCGTCATCAATGCAGCAGGCAGGCCCTTTAATTATCAGCCGGTCGATACAATCGAAGTGAATCGCCCTCAATAGTCTTCCCATCGCACTTGAGTGATGTTCGATGGTTTCCTCCCATCCTTCTCCACCGGTGACAAAGCGGGGGCGATCAAATTTGATACACCCGGAGACAGGATCCTAAAAGAAAGTAATTCCTGTCAGTGACTCTGGTGATAGGCAATTGAGGACCCGGAGAGTATGTTATCGGTTAGCTTAGTGTAATGGAATATTTGGTGAGCGAAGTAAAGAAATTCCTCAATCATACACCTACTAGAGACAGCTTCACGGCAGCCATCATACACCTACTGGAGACAGCTTAACGGCTGCCATCATACACCTATTGGAGACAGCTTCTCGGCAGACATCATACACATACTGGAGACAGCTTCACGGCAGCCATCATACACCTACTGGAGACAGCTTAACGGCTGCCATCATACACCTATTGGAGACAGCTTCTCGGCAGACATCATACACATACTGGAGACAGCTTCACGGCAGCCATCATACACCTACTGGAGACAGCTTAACGGCTGCCATCATACACCTATTGGAGACAGCTTCTCGGCAGACATCATACACATACTGGAGACAGCTTCACGGCAGCCATCATACACCTACTGGAGACAGCTTAACGGCTGCCATCATACACCTATTGGAGACAGCTTCTCGGCAGACATCATACACATACTGGAGACAGCTTCACGGCAGCCATCATACACCTACTGGAGACAGCTTAACGGCTGCCATCATACACCTATTGGAGACAGCTTCTCGGCAGACATCATACACATACTGGAGACAGCTTCACGGCAGCCATCATACACCTACTGGAGACAGCTTAACGGCTGCCATCATACACCTATTGGAGACAGCTTCTCGGCAGACATCATACACCTATTGGAGACAGCTTCGCGGCAGAAAGTCATACACCTACTGGTACAGCTTCACGGCAGCCATCATACACCTCCTATAGACAGCTTCGCGGCTGCAATCATACACCTACTGGAGACAGCTTCACGGCTGCCCTCATACACCTATTGGAGACAGCTTCACGGCAGACAATCATACACCTACTGGAGACAGCTTCACGGCAGTCATCATACACCTACTGGAGACAGCTTCACGGCAGACAATCATACACCTACTGGCGACTGCTTCACGGCAGCCATCATACACCTACTGGAGACAGCATCGCGGCAGACAATCATACACCTACTGGAGACAGATTCACGGCAGACAATCATACACCTACCGGAGACAGCTTCACGGCTGTCATCATACACCTACAGAAAACAGCTTCACGGCAGCCATCATACACCTACTGGAGACAGCTTCACGGCAGACAATCAGACACCTACCGGAGACAGCTTCACGGCAGCATTCATACACCCACAGGAAACAGCTTCACGGCAGCCATCATACACCTACTGGAGACAGCTTCGCGGCAGACAATCAGACAACTACTGGAGACAGCTTCACGGCAGACACCGTAAAATTATCAGAACCAACAAGAATTTTTTGTTTGATTTGTGTGATAAGTTCAGTATGGCATGATGACTCCAACAGTCAGCCGAGGTGCTTCATTTGACCTGATTTTCTAGGTCCTGGTTTGCTCGAAGTTTGATCGGATGGTGTCTGAATCTTGTTCTGTTAGGCTTAAATCCATTTTATTGTAAGTTAAGCTATTGAAATGAAGTGGCCTCTCATCGAGTAGCAATAGTGTTTACTACGGGGATTGAAGGAGATGGGTTAGAGGAGGTGTTGTTTGAGCGGCATCGAGTCGGGACGTTTGTTTGTATTAGTGAATGGAAGTGCGATGGAGTCTTATTTAGTGATGATGGGGACTGCTGTGTGGAATGGTGCTCCCCTTGTGTACGGTATCTTTGGTAATGAGGGATTGTGTTTCTACGTCCAGCGCATGGGATATTTGAAGAAAGTCTAACAGTGTGCAACATAATAGTTTGTGACCTACACGTGGGCAGCAAATCACTGTGAAGCCTCATTGTGTATAGACCCTTTGTGTACAGCCCCTTACTCCTTTCGGAAGATTCTTTAGTTGTTGGAAAGCAACTGAAGTCTCTCAAGTTTTAATTCAAGAGAAATCAACCTCAGCGTTTCAGCGTGAGTGATAAACCCTCTAATCAGTGCTGGGCTTCGAATTAGAGAGTTTTCCCTTCTCTCCTTCAGCCGTGGCGCCGTTAACTGTTTAATAACCTCTACTTTGCCAGTCAGGACACTTGTTGATGCAGCGCCATCTGACGGATAGTGTATATCAGCTCCGGCGTTCACTCTTGCTATGGTTCATTTAGCTCGGTAAACAAGTTACTGTAGATCTACATTAAGCGCTTCAAATTGAAGTGCTTGTGAGGAGCCTGGGCTTGTGAGGAGGCTCTATTAGTGCATTTATTTGTTCGGTATCAAAAATGTTATTACGGAACGATTGGACAATTGTTTGTGTCTGTAGTTTCGTCTTTCGTCTAATGCACACAAAAGATCTGAAATAAATGTGAAAATGACGTCACAACACACGCGCTCTGTTCAATGAGGGTTCTGCTTTTACATGGACAAAGCGATCGCGGACGAGAGATCGAACAGCTTAATTCAGTTTTATTCTAGGCCCATGTCTTTATTTTTGTAGACATCGAAAACACTACACAAACAAACAAATTTGCTATGTTATGGAAATGGGCGGTGACTCGTTTAACAATTTGCATTATTATTGTCCAAGTTTCGAACATCAAAGACGGGAACTGCAAAACATTGCATACTGATGATGGAAGGGAGTCAATGCACTGCGGGCAGACTATGATGATGGAAGTGAGTCAATGCACTGCGGGCAGACTATGATGATGGAAGGAAGTCAATGCACTGCGAGTAGAATATGATGATGGAAGGAAGTCAATGCACTGCCAGCAAAATATGATGATAGAAGGAAGTCAATGTACTGCGAGCAGAATATGATGATGGAAGGGAGTCAATGCACTACGAACTGACTATGATGATGGAAGGGAGTCAATGCACTACGAACAGACTATGATGATGGAAGGGTGTCAATGCACTACGCACAGACTATAATGATGGAAAGAAGTCAATGCACTACGAACAGATAATGATGATGGAAGGGAGTCAATGCACTGCGGGCAAACTATGATGATGGAAGAGAGTCGATGCACAACGAACAGACTATGGTGATGGAAGGGAGTCAATGCACTACGAACAGACTATGATGATGGAAGGGAGTCAATGCACTACCCACAGACTATGATGATGGAAGGGAGTCAATGCACTGTGGGCTGACTATGATGATGGAAGGGAGTCAGTGCATTGCGGGCAGAATATGATGATGGAAGGGAGTCAATGCACTGCGAGCAGACTATGATGATGGAAGGGAGTCAATGCACTACGAACAGACTATGATGATGGAAGGGAGTCAATGCACTGCGAACAGACTATGATGATGGAAGGGAGTCAATGCACTACGAACAGACTATGATGATGGAAGGGAGTCAATGCACTGCGAGCAGATCATCCGCCCAAACAGATGAGTCTGGGCTGGTGAGGAGACTCCTTGAGTGCATTTATTTGTTTGGTATCAAATATGTCATTTGGGCTTTTATTTGCATTGAATGAGCGGACACTGAATGTTTTGAGCGGACACCGCATGTTATGAGCGGACACCGCATGTTTTGAGCGGACACCGCATGTTATGAGCGGACACCGCATGTTTTGAGCGGACACCGCATGTTTTGAGCGGACACCGCATGTTTTGAGCGGACACCGCATGTTTTGAGCGGACACCGCATGTTTTGAGCGGACACCGCATGTTTTGTGCGGAAACCGCATGTTTTGTGCGGAAACCGCATGTTTTCAAAGACGTATAATAAATTCTCTTACCAATCAAACGACCAGACTGTAATTACTCAATATGCTTCACCCGGGCTTCATGTGTTGGTGGATCCATCGCAGTGCTACACTGAAGTTGCACAGGCGGTTGTGCTTCCATCCTTGTCGTTCCGACGTGAAGCGGTGCAAATTATACCAAACAAATTATTATCACTGTCATTGAATGGCAGAGAATGCCATCGACTTCACTAGGACTGGAAAGTTGCAGTGACATTTATATCCCAGCACAACAGTCTTGAAATCCGTCGTAACAAACTCCTAGAGCTGATGACGTAGCATTGATGAGGTACACAATAAAGTTCAAGAGCTTCAAGATACTGCACAACTGATATTGTTGCGTTGTCAGGTATTAATTTGTGCAATGAGAGGTTACCAAGCAGTAATTCATAACAGTTCTACTGCTCGTGATATTGCAGTAATTAAAGCCGAGGCATGGAGCTCGGAGGAGCATTTCAAGAGTCGTGCTATAAATACACTCTTGAATCTTGAAATCATTTTGACTCAATAACTCGCAGACGCTACTGATGGAATCATTATGACTCGGTAACTCGCAGACGCTGTTGATGGAACCATTATGACTCGGCAACTCGCAGACGCTGTTGATGGAACCATTATGACTCGGCAACTCGCAGACGCTGTTGATGGAACCATTATGACTCGGTAACTCGCAGACGCTGTTGATGGAACCATTATGACTCGGCAACTCGCAGACGCTGTTGATGGAACCATTATGACTCGGCAACTCGCAGACGCTGTTGATGGAATCATTATGACTCAGCAACTTGCAGACGCTGTTGATGGAATCATTATGACTCGGCAACTCTCAGACGCTGTTGATGGAACCCTTATGACTCGGTAACTCGCAGACGCTGTTAATGGAACCATTGTTACTCGACAACTCGCTGACGCTGTTGATGGAACCATTGTTACTCGGCAACTCGCAGACGCTGTTGATGGAACCATTGTTACTCGGCAACTCGCTGACGCTGTTGATGGAACCATTGTTACTCGGCAACTCGCAGACGCTGTTGATGGAACCATTGTTACTCGGCTGTGCTCTTCTACTGTTGCAGCTGTGCTCTACAACTGTTGCAGCTGTGCTCTACAACTGTTGCAGCTGTGCTCTACAACTGTTGCAGCTGTGCTCTACAGCTGAGAAGAGGGGGATGAGAGTAGGAGCTGTGCTCTACAACTGTTGCAGCTGTGCTCTACAGCTGTTGCAGCTGTGCTCTACAGCTATTGCAGCTGTGCTCTACAACTGTTGCAGCTGTGTTCTACAGCTGAGACGAGGGGAATGAAAATAGGAGCTGCGCTCTACAGCTGTTGCAGCTGCGCTCTACAGCTGTTGCAGCTGCGCTCTACAGCTGAGACGAGGGGGATGAGAGTAGGAGCTGTGCTCTACAGCTGTTGCAGCTGTGCTCTACAGCTGTTGCAGCTGTGCTCTACAGCTGAGACGAGGGGGATGAGAGTAGGACCTGGGCTCTACAGCTGTTGCAGCTGTGTTCTACAGCTGAGACGAGGGGGATGAGAGTAGGAGCTGTGCTCTACAGCTGTTGCAGCTGTGGTCTACAGCTGAGACGAGGGGGATGAGAGTAGGAGCTGTGCTCTACAGCTGAGACGAGGGGGATGAGAGTAGGAGCTGTGCTCTACAGCTGTTGCAGCTGTGCTCTACAGCTGTTGCAGCTGTGCTCTACAGCTGTTGCAGCTGTGCTCTACAGCTGAGACGAGGGGGGTGAGAGTAGGAGCTGTGCTCTACAGCTGATGCAGCTGTGGTCTACAGCTATTGCAGCTGTGCTCTACAGCTGAGACAAGAGGGGTGAGAGTAGGAGCTGTGCTCTACAGCTGTTGCAGCTGTGCTCTACAGCTGAGACGAGGGGGGTGAGAGTAGGAGCTGTGCTCTACAACTGTTGCAGCTGTGCTCTACAGCTGTTGCAGCTGTGCTCTACAGCTGTTGCAGCTGTGCTCTACAGCTGATGCAGCTGTGGTCTACAGCTATTGCAGCTGTGCTCTACAGCTGAGACAAGGGGGGTGAGAGTAGGAGCTGTGCTCTACAGCTGTTGCAGCTGTGCTCTACAGCTGAGACGAGGGGGGTGAGAGTAGGAGCTGTGGTCTACAGCTATTGCAGCTGTGCTCTACAGCTGATTCGAGGGGGGTGAGAGTAGGAGCTGTGCTCTACAGCTGAGACGAGGGGGGTGAGAGTAGGAACTGTGCTCTTCAGCTGTTGCAGCTGTGCTCTACAGCTGAGACAAGGAGGATGAGAGTAGGAGAAAGAAAAGGTTCAATGTTTTGCGAGATGAAATGTTTGAGGGGAAGGCCGGAGTGACGCGGATGGATAAGATCAGTAAATAATGATGCTCAAAATATAACGAGAATGATGAGGAAGTTGGCGCACAAAGTAGAATCTCGTGTTCTGAGGTTGTCCGGACACATGGAGAGAGAATAGATGATGAGATTGGGGAAAATGGTGACGATAGTGGTGGTCAGTGGACGTAGGACAAAGGGAAAAGGACTAATGGATGAGCTAAATATGTGTCGATGGATGACTTGCAGCAGGCATTGGAGGCAAGACATCACTCTGGCGATAAGGGGAGAGCGTGTAATGGATTAGTGTGAGTTGAGAATGATTGTGGATGGATGAGTTTTGATGTGGTATTGATGCTTTTTATGCTTCTGACTGTTCATGAGAAATGGAATGGACGACAATGTCGGGAACTATGACGACGCTGTCTGCTTATTATTTATTTATTTTTAGTAGTCATTTCATCTGTATCATTTTACCGGCATTAATGTCGTCGCGTATTCAGTATTTTCATATGCCTAAGTTGCCAAAAATTCTATCACTGAAGTATTTGACCCCACCAGATTGATTTGAATTCAGCAAAAATGCCAGAACAGGAACAGCGTTTCGCTTTTGCAGAGGCGGCCTTCAACTATAGTACAACTGTACAATAATGAAGGGAACAGATGTTGGGGATCAATGGGAAATTTCCATGAAAACTATCGGAAAAACGGAAGAACGAAGCAATTTGTTCCTACCGCCGCCGATAGCGATTCCTTCGTAAGAGGTTCTGAGAGCGCAGCCATCTTGGCGCTCGTAGAGGACTGAGCTTGGCTTGTTGGTTAAATACCGACCAATTGGTAACTGCTGATGTCATTGTATTTTTTTATTCAGCAACAGTCCTATATTGATCCTCCTTTTATTTATCACTACAGGTAAAACGAAAAAAAACTCACGTAGACCAGTAATCCAATTTGCCCATCGATTGTGCACATCAGACGGAAGTGACACGAAGTAGTCTCTATTGTTGCAACCAATAACAGAGCTTCACACTAAAGGGTAGGAGGCCCTTTATGAACTGAACATTTATTTCGGGGGAAATGCACTTCCAATCAAACTGAAATTGGTCTATGTTTCACTCAACAGAACAATAGTATTATCACAACCTTTATTTATTTCCTTATTGAGGATTGTTTTTATTTCTTCTCAATGTAGGTCTCATGATCCAAAATTTCTGTTAGATCATGCTCTATCAGCTCTAGTTAGAATTAGGATTTTATTGTATAATATTTACAAAACATTTGAAAACTAACATTTTCCTCTCCACTCATACTCTTTATACTGGCATTCTTCAGGGCCTGCATTTATACTCATTGTCAAACAATTTACCGTAGTCATCAAAAGATTCAGGGTCCATATACCGACAACAATTCTGTTTGTGTCACCGAACATGAGAAATAATAGTACCGGCAAAAACAAAAGATAGATACGTATATTATGGACTTCTCCTCCCATTGGTCGAGTAACTACTATTTTAGTCACTAGTAGGGGTAACTGGGGTTTCAAAAATTCTCCGCACTGGATACAGCATTAATTCTCGAGATAACACAAATTGGATGATGCGTAAAGTTAGTCATGCTGTTCCAATCAATGTACCAAAAATATATTTACCCGAACACTACGCTATGCCCGGTTTTAATAATGATGGGCCTGCGAGGTGAAAACTCGGCCTCCTGGAACCATTCGGCCAACGCTCGCCAGTTGTTACGCTCCCAACACAGCTGAGCGGGCAAGGGACGACCTTGGTTACGCTCTCAACACAGCTGAGCGGGCAAGGGACGACCTTGGTTACGCTCCCAACACAGCTGAGCGGGCAAGGGACGACCTTGGTTACGCTCCCAACACAGCTGAGCGGGCAAGGGACGACCTTGGTTACGCTCCCAACACAGCTGAGCGGGCAAGGGACGACCTTGGTTACGCTCCCAGCACAGTTGAGCGTGCAAGGGACGACCTTAGTTACGCTACCAACACAGCTGAGCGGGCAAGGGACGACCTTGGTTACGCTCCCAACACAGCTGAGCGGGCAAGGGACGACCTTGGTTACGCTCCCAACACAGCTGAGCGGGCAAGGGACGACCTTGGTTACGCTCCCAACACAGCTGAGCGGGCAAGGGACTACCTTGGTCCGAACACAAAAAACAGAATAACACCCAGATGGAAACAATAACACTAAAGGCCGTTCGTACCGAGAGTAAAGGCGAGTGACACGTAGTCATGTCGCTATTACTTGAATGACGGCTCAATGGTATTTCCTCCTTCAATGCGAAGGACGCGGCACTCCATTTCTGGCATGACCGATACCATCGAAAGCAATAGCCATTAATTATCGTCCTATCCCGGTTGAGGCTGTCCCCAATGTTGTCCTTCCTCTCCCCTCCCTCCGCTGACCTCGTCGGGGAGCCAGAGAAGAGGAGGATAGTTTGCTTGTTGTGTGTCCTTTTTGGTCCATATTTTGCTGACATCATTAAACCATTATTAGCTGACGATGGAACAACGAGGATGTGTTTGAGGTTCTTTGAGGCAGCACCGCCGAGCCGTACTCGAACATACCAGGAAAAATGTAACGGGGATCAAATTGGTACTATTCTGATAATATTTGAGACAATACTCGCTTCATGTTTCATTTGAACTCAGTGTGGCAAGGGGGTGATGGAGAAAACAATGTCATTGTGCAAGTACAAACAAAATAAAATGTAAGTGCTTTACAGGCTCATTTACGTTTCCATATTAGTCGAAATCTGATGACACTCAACGGATTTTGTTGGAGTATAAAATTAAAACACTTCATTAGCTAAGAGCGATATTATTAGTTTATTTACATCCAAGTATTATTAACATATACAAATAAACAAAATTATTTGGCATTTATGATGTCTCTAATTACATCGGACGATTTTTTTTGCTGCAGTGAGCGTTGTCGGTTAATTGAAAATCACACTTGTAATATTTACAATATAAGTGAGTGATATTACATTTATTGGTGAATCTGGAACTACGAATTAGGGAGAAGCGGATGGTTTAGACCAACAATCACATGTTACACAATAAAACTAAGGTAAAATCTGTGTTGTTTATATATTTTGTTAGCAAAATATGAAGTTGTTTGCCCCAACCCGTTAGGTATTTGAGAAGGCTGCGCTTACATGCGATTCTCGCTTCCAAATATAAATAATTATATTCCAATCCCTTATTTGTTCGTCACATTTGCTCAGTAAACCTGCCTCCTTAACACTGCTCGCCTCATTGAGCTCATGCATCGATTTGCTCAGTAAACCTGCCTCCTTAACACTGCTCGCCTCATTGCGCTCATGCATCGATTTGCTCAGTAAACCTGCCTCCTTAACACTGCTCGCCTCATTGCGCTCATGCATCGATTTGCTCAGTAAACCTGCCTCCTTAACACTGCTCGCCTCATTGCCCTCATGCATCGATCGCTGCAGACAAGCCTAGTTAATACCAGGCCCTTCAAGCGTCTGTTGATTACGTGCCTCGATATTTTGTTGTCCGAACATTGCTTCATTGAACAGGCATTGCCCTCGCCGCGCGGTTAACACGCGTGTCTGCCCTGCGCACCTCTGCTAACAAACTCTCGACACGCAGTAAATCACTACCTATATTCATCAGACGTTGAAGGCAATGTCTGTAGCAAAATATTAATCTGTTTTTAAAATTATTATTATGGGCTTAAAGTTCAAAATATTGTACCGTTATCATTTAGTTTAAAGCAAAGGAACATGACGCTGTTTATTGAAATTTGTTAAACTTCTTATACCATTTATATGTTTTATTTTTTTGTGTCGAGACTTTCTTTTAATACAGCAACTGTACAATAGTCCTGTTGCTCAGAGTCCTCACTCAAAATAAAACACTATGGCAACTTTTTATTCAGGGTTACCATTTTGCATCATTATATTATGTCAGGAAACTCTAATCTGGATTTAGTATATTGAAACAAAGTTTCGACCTTGACCGGCCTTTCTTCCTCGTTCACTGATAAGTCGATCTAAAATGCTTGAGAATGCCTCATCTAACCGAAGATCAGGCGGTGGAGTGTTGAAGAGGTCGCACTTCATCAAAGTGGGTAATTGAAAAACATTTATAAGCTCTTGAAAATGAAATCAACTGAAAATAAAATATGACAGACTATAAATCAACCTGGAATATTGCATCACTCAATCAGACCCAGGAAAAATTCAAGATAAATGTGTTTCGTCCGATCTTCTACTTCGTTTTCTCATACGGTCACTTATTTGTTACTTAAATCAATTAATTCCATCGTCTAGCGATGGGTTTTCCATTTATCATATATTACACATAACACTTCATTATCACGTACACTATTTGAATTTAAGTAATTAATGGTTCAATTGAATTCGTCGCAGCTCATCGCTAGTATGCCACCGGTTCATATATTATGCAACAAATTATTAATTACAATATTATAATCAAGGATCAATAGACAACGTTCTTTTTTGAGGTAAGAATCATGAATGCCTATTGTTGGGAAATCAATAATAAATGAGGTTGGACAATCATGAATACACGGGGTGGGGAATTCATGAATACATGGGGTTAGAACAATTACGAATACATTGGGTTGGGGGGGAAGGGGAAATCTCGAATATATGGGGCTAAGAAATCCTGAGAACATGGGGTTGGTAAACTAACATATTGCGTTAACATATTATTCAGATAGCACTAAAAAATTGTATAAATAAAGAAGAGGTGAATAGACAACATAAATTATACATAAAGAATTTAAAGAACACTGAATATCTGCACTCCATGACCGCTACG
>SDVV010023499.1:0-12749 GCA_016164225.1 Gammarus roeselii | reverse complement strand
CACGCAATTGCTGCTTACATGAATTACAGTCTAACAAGTATTCAAGCGACAGCTCAAAAAAAGGACCTTCGTGCCCTACGGGGAGCGTGCGATGACTCACGTTGAGGCTCCGGTGAGCCTCAACGCACCTTCCTCGTTGTGACGCAATGAGGAAATGCGAGGATGTAGGTGGTTATGGTTTGGGTCCTCTCATGTTGTGAGGTCCGATGTACCCTCGCTGACAAGTTTTATTGCTGCTTACATAATTTTTACCTACGCCGATCTTTTTATTCTTCTAGCTCTTGCCGACGGCGAGCAGTAGATGACACATATTTTACTAAAGGAAGAGGCTTGACTGACGTTGAGGCTCCGGTGGAAATGAGGTCCAAATCAAAGGAAGATGCGATGCTGGAATGTCTCCAGTTGGCTGATAGTTTGTTGAAAAATTTTGGCCTGCGACTGAGAACGCCTGTGTTCTAGTCTGTGTTCTTCTGAACTCTGTGTCACTTCCACTTCAGTTCCACATTGACCGATTGTGGGATGCTCGATAATTGGAAAATACAATTCTGTTCAGCTTTGACAGATTTTTCTGCATTTTTAAATTACATTGCTAGTTGCTCGTTTATGTTTAAGCAGCCGGGTTTGTTTTGCAGAGATGCCACGTGATCACTCTTCGTGAAAATTTCCGTCGTGAGCTACCTTCACGGTGAAGTTCAGGCAGCGTTGGATAGCGTATAGCAACGTTTTCTTAGATACAGACAGATACAGACACATGGTCAAAACCCCCAGAATGGGAGGTGGCCGACGACAAGGCGCAACACACACGATCACACTCACACAACTTTACCATTTTGCACTAAAGGATCCAGCCGGAAACCCCACGACACACACTCTGGGTCACGAGTGTGGTCCGAGGACCTGGTCAGCTGCAGGGCCCGACAGCGTGACTGGTTTACTCTCGCTGCGTCATGATGACCGGGCCCCCCCACCCACGGCGATCCCATTTCGCAACGAGACGCCAAGGTTGGGAAAGCACAGCAGGGCGGCGTTACAAATCTACCATTCACAACCATTCTCCACTCACGCCTATTCATTGCACGCTCTCTCGCTACCTCCACATTCAAGTCTCTCCTTCCTAACGCCTGCTTCGCACTATCCATCCACCCAAACTTCGGTCTTCCTCTAGGTCTACGGCCACTCGTCTCCGCCTTCATCACCTTTTTCACCAATGTGTCTCTTCATCCATCTTCACTATGTGCCCGAACCATCTCAGAACATGCGAATCCACTCTGTTCCATAACTTCTTCACCATCACCGTTCTGATTTGAACCTCGTCGTTTTTGACCTGTCTCTCAGCGACGCTCCAGCCATGCTCCTCAGACATTTCACCTCGAAAACGTACAACCTTCTTCTCTCCTCTGCTCTCAACCCCTAGTCTCACCTCCATATAGCACCGTTGGGACAATGACACCCTCATACAACCCTCTCTTTGCTTCCATTCCCAACGTCCTGCAGCTCATAACACTCTTCAGTGCACCCAGCACTTTACACCCCTCCTTCACTCGCGACTTCACCTCAGTTTCCACTAGTTCAGTTATCTGCACATGGGAGCCCAGATACCTGAAACGCTGAACTCCTTCCAACAACTCTCCATTTAGGAGGACATTAATTCTGCTCGCATCAACAGTCCTCGAGAATCTCATTACTTCACTTTTACCCTCGTTCACTCGAAGCTTCCTCCTCTCACACACTCTACCAAACTCAGACACTAGCCTGTATAGCTTCTCCTCTGAATCCGCCACCAGCGCCGTATCCAACAGCAACTGGCTCAGCTGCCAACTCCGCCCATTCGCTTCCATCAGCTCCAAGACACGACCCAGCACAGTCGCGTTCATCTCCATGACCACTCCATCCATGTAGTAGTAGTAGTAGTTTCTTCTGTTTTCCACCGGAGTCCCAACGCGAAGTTAATGCAGACTCCCCCGTTGGGCAATTGAGGAGTGGCAAAGTAGGTGCAGCGTAGATTACGAGTAGGTTCAACGCAGATTCCGAGTAGGTTTAACGTAGGTTCCGAGTAGGTTTAACGTAGATACAGAGTAGGTTTAACGTAGATACCGAGTAGGTTTAACATAGATACAGAGTAGGTTTAACGCAGATACGGAGAAGGTTTAATGTAGATTCCGAGTAGGTTTAACGTAGTAGGAGCAGCAGCCGCCTCCGCGCGTCACCGGAGCCCCAACGGGCAGGGCAGACTGCCCGTTGTTCATCATGCTGTCACTGGTGCGGTGCTGCAGGGCACCTGCGGGCGTCTAACGATACATAATTATATGACTAATACAAAATAGATCACCATGAAAAAAGAGCACAAAAAAATAGTAGAGGCCACGAAATAAGGAATAATTAAATAAAATGTTAATGATCTATAAATGAATAATCATCCATCCTCCCAAACCAGCCATGTAGAGATTGAACAGCCAGAGAGACATCACGCAGCCTTGTCTCAGACCCGCTTTCTATATGATCCAATCACTCATCTCGCTTCCAACTCTGAAACAAGCTCGGCTGCCAAGATAGAAACTCTGCACTGCTTTCAACAGTTTTTCACCTACTCCATACAAACTCAACACCTCCACAGCGCTTCCCTGTCAATCCTGTCGTATGACTTTTCCAGATCCATGAAGGCCCAGAACACATCCTTTCCCTTTGCAAGGTGCTTCTCATAGACCTGTCTCACTGCAAAAACCTGATCAGCACACCCTCTACCGCTCCTAAAGCCACACTGTTCCACTCCAATTGCGCAATTCGTACATTCTCTCATTCTTTTTATCAGCACTCTCCCATACAACTTACCGACCTCACATATCAAACTGATATCTCTTGAGTTTAACCATTCATTTTTGTCTCCTTTGCCATTTAACAGTGAGACAATGCAGTCACTACGCCACTCGATCGGTACCACGCCCGCCACAAAACAAATGTTCAGTAGCCTCAAGAACCATTCGACATATGTTATTCCACCCTTTTTCAGACACTCGGTCGCATCGCCATCCAAACCAGGGTCTTTCCCTGGTTGCATCACCTCCACCACCTCCTGCACCTCTTCCCTAGTAATGTCCGCAACAAGTTTCTCTCCTAAAACCGGCATCCGCGCACCACCACCCACAACAGTTCATCAAAATACTCGGCTCACCGCTTCCGTACACCACCACTTTCCGTTAACAGCTGGCTGTTTTCATCTTTCACCGCCTCCTCCTTTCTGGTCTCTCCATTTCTCACCCTCTTAACCTCTTTCCAGAACATTTGTTTGTTCTTCTCAAAATTCTGGCACAACCGTCTGCCAACCAGTCATCAGCGTTCCTTTTGGCCCTTCTCGCCCCTCACTTTACCTTCTTCCTCTTCTTTTTGTAGTTGTCATAGGCTGACACGGAACGCCCTTGCAACCACTACTCAAAAGCTCTTATTTTCTGCGCCATGCCAGTTTGAGCTCTTCGTTCCACCACTCGCAGCCTTCCCGTCTGCACCCTCCCACACGGCGCGCAACACACACATTGCTCGAACATCTCAACCAGGCATCACTGAACGTCTCCCATTCTTCCTCCACATCTTGCAGGTCCTGCCCTCTCATGTTGTCATATTCCTCCCTCAACGCCCACTGGAACTCATCGGCTCTGCTTTTCTCATTTAGCTCACTCACTTTTACAACCTCTCTTTCTCCTCCCACTCTTTTGTTTCCCATCCACCTATGCTCCACTCTTACTCTTCCTTCCACCAGCAGATGGTGATACACTCCTCCACCATCCCCTCTCAACACCCGCACATCCAACAGCCTCGCCACAACTCTCCTCGAAATCAGCAGAAAATTCATCAGCGCTCTCTCCACCACTGCCTACCCTACGGGGGAGCGTATTATGACTCACGTTGAGGCTCTGGTGGAAATGAGGCTCAAATCAAATCAAATCCACCACTGCGCCATGGGTCATTCTTGCCCAAGTGTAAGTACTTGTGGATAGCGCGCTTCTTGAACAGGCTGTTACCGACGACCAGCTCCTGCTTTTAATGCACAAACCTATAAGGTTTTCTCCACTGTCATTCCTACCAGGAACGCCCTATCACCCTACCACATTAACCACCACTGCATCTCCAACTCTCGCATTAAGGTCACCGATTTGATTTGACCTTGTCAGGGTTAAATAAAATAAATGTTTTGATTGTGGTAAGTACGCATGCTGGTGGTACAGGAACAGCAGGAGTTAAAGAGTATTTACGTAAAAATTTTGTGGTCTATGTGCGTTGGGGGGTGAAGGCGATAAGCTTTAACTGGTAGGTTGATTTGATTTGAGCTTCATTTTCACCGGAGCCTCAACGTGAGTCATAATAGGCTCCCCGTAGGGCGCGACTGTCATGGATTCAAGTAGGTTTGCGCGGCCTCACGTGCAAAATATTAGTCATGTCAAGAAGAAATCACAGACATATTTCAATTGTGGCATGTTCGCGTACTAGTGCGTACAGGAGAGTAAAGAATAACGCGTATCGTCGTAAATGTATTATCTTTGTGCATAATGGGGTGGAGAGACCGCCTCACTGGCACAGGTGTTTGAGGTTTAAAAAGCTTCGTATAGTCCGGTGTGTTTTCCGACAGCGGTAAGCTTTTTACGGTAGGTTGGGTCAGTGAGTAGGCTTTGTAGGTTGCAAGGAAATTTAAGAACGCTCGTCGAGCTGCCGCGAGTGCGTTGCAATCCATCAGTAAGTGTTTCACGCTGATAGCCAGTTGGTTGCAACTGG
Organism: Gammarus roeselii; assembly: GCA_016164225.1. NCBI lineage: Eukaryota > Metazoa > Arthropoda > Malacostraca > Amphipoda > Gammaridae > Gammarus > Gammarus roeselii. The sequence continues at coordinate 7,988 of SDVV010023499.1, read as the reverse complement.
GGCAAGGTGGCGTGTTTAGTCCTATGTCGACATCCGTCAGGTGGCTGTGAGTTATCCACGTGTCCCGTGCACAAGTGGTTGATGAACACTTGGTCTTTTCTGTTGGTAAACTCTGTTTCCCATTCTCCGACTGAGGGTTTGACTGAAAGCATTTTTTTGGTCCACTCAGTTGCCACATTTCATCCTATTGGGATGTTATATGGGAGTTGATGATGGGAAACCAGTCCCGATAATATATTGCGAAAAATTGTTCTTGGTGAGTAGATGTCAGTTTAGCAAGCGAGTCCGCAAGTTCGTTTCCTCTTAATCCCGCGTGCCCGGGGATCCAGCAGAATTCAACTGCCTGACCCGTCTCGGACATCACAGAGAAATCGTGCTGCATTTTGCGTAGAACGGGCTGTTTGTAGCGCAGCGTTTTAAGCTGGGTGAGGACACTCAGACTCTGAGAATACGACATTTGAGGAAGCGATTTGTTATTGCAATTGAGATGGCTAGTTCAAGTGCGTGGAGCTCCGCAGAGAACACGGATGCCTCTTGTGGGAGGGTGGCCGAGAGTGGGATGTCCCCGCACACAGCGACGGCTCCCACTCCGTCCACGGTTTTGGAGCCGTTAGTGTATATATGGCGGTGTTCTAAATATTCTTCTTCAAGTTGTCTTAATAATTCCTGCCAGTACGCGTTGGTTGGAGTAGTTGCTTTAGGGTACACTTGCAAGTCTAGGTTAACCGGTGGTGGGTTGATCATCCATGTTGGTATGTTAATTTGAAGGATTCGGTAGGAAAATGAAGGCTTAATTGCTTTGCGATTGATGATTAGCGAGGTCAGCCGGTTGTCAACACGTAGGAAAAGCGGTGGGCATGTGTTTTTTTTAGCCTCGAAAATGCGTTTATCGGATATGTTGGTGATGTGGCTGATTGCCGGGTCGTTGATTAGGCTTCTAGTCTTAAAATAGTATTGTAGCGAAAGTTGTCTCGCCGGAACGGAAGTGGAAGTTCGTTAGCGAGCACGTTAAGGGATTCGATTGGCTGCCGAGTAGTTTCGGCTGCTGAACCGTAGACAACGGCTCAGTAGTTCATGCGCGATCGTATCATTGCTCTGAACAACTTCATTCCTGTGCCCATGTCGGCACCGTACTTCAGGGATGTTACAGATTGGATAAGTCCCGTCGATCTTTTGCAGCGAGTCGCCAGGGCTGCGATGTGGGGTCGCCACGTGAGTTTATAGTTCCACACGAGACCCGGGAATTTAATCGCTTCTTCGTATACTTGAGGGGTGCTGTGCAGCGTCAAGGCTGGTTCCAGATGTAAACCGGGCACAAGGGTAAAGTGCATGCTTTTAGTATTAGAGGGCGAGAATCGGAGTTCATGTTGATTTGTTATGAGGCTGGGGTGTCTGTAGCTTATTTGTAGGTCGTCCACACATGGTGATGAGAGCAGTCTTCCGTCTCGGGGAAGAATGTCGGCTATCTGATCGATTTTGAGAATAAAATGAGTGACACTGAGGACGCTTCCTTGGGGAACGCCCATTTCTTGCGGATCTGACGGAGACTGAGTGTCGCCAACCTTGATCCTGAAAGTGCGATTTTGAAGAAATTGGTGGATAAAAAGTGGTAGCTGACCTCTCAAACCTTTACGGTGGAGATCCTTCATGATCCCGTATTTCCACGTAGTGTCGTATGCTTTTTCAACGTCGAAAAATATGGAAACCACATGTTCTCTTCGGACGAAGGCCTGTCTAATGTCTTATTCTAGTCGTACGAGGTGGTCTGTTGTGGAGTGGCGCTTACGGCCACCGCACTGGATGTTGTTAAGGCCTGCATGCATTTCAAGGTAGTCGACTAGGCGTGAGTTTATCATTCTTTCCATAGTCTTACATAGGACGCTAGTTAGGGCAATGAGACGATAGTTATGCGGGTCTCTGTGACATTTTCCGGGTTTGGGTATCGGGATAATTACGGGTTCCCGCTATTGAATGGAAAAGAATGAATTTTAATGCAACGTATTGAACACATTTAGTAGGTGCTGGAGAGCGTTGTCAGGAATGTGTTTGATCATGTTGATGTGCACTCGGTCTGGCCCGGGTGATGTTTCACGAGTGAGGTCGATAGCATACTGTAGTTCATGGATGGAGAAAGGTTTGTTGTAGAATTCTTCATTTGCGAAAGTGGAGTCACTTCCTTTTAGGATCTTTTCTCGTTGGAAAGAAGCCGAATAATTTGTTGATTGCGATATTTGGCTGAAAGGAAATCGAATTTATTCCCTTACCGAATACTAACTGAGAACCCCCTTCATAGTACAGGCTGGTCCCTAGTTTGTGCTGGGACCTTAACCCGCACGTTTGCTTGCATTGCTTGTAATAATTCAAATTAAAGTAATTTAAACTCGGTAAAGCCGGTCAAGAGGCCTCTAAAGTTAACTCCCTGGCATCTGGCGCGAACCAGGGGGCCGAAGGGGAGTAGAAAGAAACTCTATTTAGAAGGGACCACCATCCCCTCCAAAGCACCGAAGACCAAGATTCCAATGGCCAAGAACATCAGCATCGCCAAGGTGACATCGCCAAGGGGACGGCCGCATCGACGAGTTGACCAGGAACGTCCAGAAAATATTGAATCTGCTGAGCCAAGCGACCGGCCTCTCTGAACAGGAAGCAAAAGTTTTCGCCGCAGAACCTAGCACAATTGACGACCGTCTAACGAGACTCAAGGGTCATGTCAAGACCATCTTCCTCCATATCTACGAACTAGTAAGAAACAAACCAACTAAATAACCTGCAACTTACACAAGTACCTGCACCTCTTCTTCTGACGACAACTTCGACAACTCTTCACCCCACAATAATCCCAACCAGGCTCCAAAGGCTGCAAGGAGGAAGCAATACACGTCATTCAATGAACACAACTTGTTCAACAATAGTCCTACCTTTCCAGAACACCTGATGATCACGTTCGACGCCAACGACAGACCGGATATTTGTCCATACACTCTGCGAAAAGAGCTGGGCTCTTTCACTGGCCGCCCATTCCTGAGCGTCGCCACCAGCGGCGACGAATGCTTTGCCATCAGAGTAGACACAAAACTTCAAAGTGACACGATTCTCTCCAAAAACAGTCTCTGTGGAAAGCCATGCAAAATAGAGCCTCGCCCGACATTCTCTACAAGTTCAGGTTTGATCTACGTTGAAGATATCCCAAAGGAGGAAATCGAGGAGTTCATCACTGGACTTGTTCAATACGAGGACTGCGTTGCCTGAGCAAAGGTCGCACCGAAGATCACACCAAGGAGAGAGACTACACCACCCCTAATACTAAAATTCAACTACCCTACTCCACCAAAATATCTGGACATTCCCTTCTTCGCCACCAAAACCAAGAATACACCATTTGAGAGACATCCGATGCGATTTTATAAATGCCAGAAATACGGACACACGCGAGGAAACTGTAACGGTAAGCAAAGACGCTCATACTGCTCCCAGGACGACCACGACAAACGGGAAGATCCCCAGTCATGCCAATCCAAAGAACAGCACTGTTTTTATTGCAAAGTACTAGATAGATCACGGGGTCGGGCGACGAGAGGCTGAAGTCTCGATGCGCTCTTACCAAAATGACCCTCCAGCCCGAGAGAGAAGATCGGCACCATTTTCCACCCACTTCCTCATAACGTTCAACGAAAGTGATGCAAACAAAGTTGCCTTTTCAGCTAATCCATTTATAATGATGAAGTCACTCACCGAACAACTAGGAGGAAAACCGAAAGAAATACAACGACAGGGAAAGAAATATCTTGCCCACCTCACAGAACGTGAGCAAAATAACGCTATACAAAAGATAACCCACATAAACAAACTCAAAGTTGCGGTTGAAATGCATCCGTCCTTCAACGATACCAAACGGATTATATACACCTCCCGTTACACGCCTACAACAGACCTCAGTGCTTTCGCTGAAGGTCTAGCTGAAGACTACGGAGTTACCGAAGTCCGCCAAGCAACATGTATAAGATCACGTACCGCAAGTTCTACTGCATACCAAATTACCTTCCCGGGTACGGCGCACCAGAATTCATAGTAATCCCGGGTGAACAAGGAAGAATCAAAACATACCCAGTAGCAACATGGCCCCCAATGGGCAAAAAATACCTTGAATACGGTCACGTTTTCGCAAACTGCCAGCCACACACACCCCAACGTTGCAAGAAATGCGCTGGCGAGCACGACGAAAAAAGACTGCACAGTCGGTCACCTTAAATGCTACCACTGCTCATGCTTCCATGAGGCAGGCGACCGCGACTGCCAGTACACATGGACCAAAAAGAATTAACAATCACACAAAACGAACGCAGAGTTACACTGAAACAAGCTATCAAAATCTGGAAAGACGAAAACCAAAACCGTCTTAATTATGTCTAAGCAGTCAAATCGACAAGCTATCCAAACTCCCCCGACGACATCCACAAATCATCAGAACAACATCGTAGCAAGACCCCAACACTCCTACGTGGCTGCAGTGCCTCCTCACTCATCCCAGCGACCGGCCTCGCACCAAAGACGCACAGTTCTAGAAATGATTTATGCAAAGACCTGGAGGACGACGAGATGGATGCATCCCCCGCAGTCGACCACACAGCAAGGCTCACTAATATAAAAACGAAAAGGCTTAGAGGTGAGGAAACCTCCGATATCCTGGCGCCACTGAGCAAAAAGATCAGTAACAACACTCAAATAACGGCCCGCCAGGACCAAAACCCATAACTACCTCCACCTGTCTCAAATGTGACTCCATTCGTGGAAAATCACTGCGAGGGACAACATTCCCCGTTAACAAGCCTGACTTACGAACACACCATCAGCATGAACGATCGCGACCTCGCTGACAGCTTTTATCTAACAGAGCTCATACGCGAGACTTCCGCACAACCTGTCATATTACCTGGCCCAAATACCTCTCACTCCACTCAACCACCCACACAGATAAAAAAGGCTACCACAGAAGAGGAGCGCGCTCGCTCACAAAGCAAACACAGAGGAGCACACACCCCCACTCTACCGAAGGAAGACACTCCCGTGAACACTTTCAACCCGAATCCCTTGGGCAAACTAAAAAACTCGCGCAACACAAAAGCTCCAGCAAATCACGCGACCAATCAAGATCATCAAGGTCAGAGTGCGAACAGCCTTCAAAATAAACACCAAAATACTCCAGTGGAACTGCCAAGGACTCGGAAACAAGATAGACAAATTACTATCCCTAATCGCCACCCATAAACCTTCGGTGATTGGCCTCCAGGAGATCAAACTCCGAGAGACCACCAACCTCAGAATCCCCCAATATATCATGCACCGCCGCGAAGTCCACACCAACGTGACTGCTCACGGCGGAGTGGCACTTATGATCCACCAAAGTATACATCACCTCCGTCTTCCCCTGAGGACAGAACTCAAAGCTTTCGCGCTAAAGATATGCGTCTCAAGGTCAATAACAGTGGTATACATCTACTCATCAAGAAGCCATGACCTCTCGGAAGCATAAATGACCGAATTGCTAAACCAACTGCCCTCACCAGTGCTCCTTCTTGGAGACTTCAACAGCTACCATGAAACATGGGGATGCATGAAAACAGACCCCAGGGGAGTGATAATGGCTAACACCATAAACACTCACAATCTGGTCCTTCTCAACGACGGACAACCCACCCGAATCACCCCCGAATATGAAACTCGTTTGGGGGCCGCCAACACACGACAGCGACCATAACCCAGTCATCATATCGCTTCTTACCAACCATCCAAGAAACCCTGTCCCACAAGAACTTCGATTCAACTACCGGGAAGCCAGCTGGATGGAATACTCGGCACTCATCGCATGGAGTGATCTGGACAACATCCCCGAAAACATGTCGGAACACAAAATCATCGCCCACCTATACGAAAAGTTTCAAGCCGCAGCCGAAGCAAGCATTCCCCAATGTGCCCCTTCAACCTTCTTTCTGAAGCCATGATGGTGCCGAGAGGTGCAAGAAGCAAAAGTTAAGCGTGAAAAGCTATACCATGCCTACCGACGCGCACGGTCCCCAAGGAACCGAGTAGTGTGGAAAAGGGCATCTGCTGTATATCGAAAACTTTTAGTGGAGAAGAAACGTGAAAGCTGGGCTCAATACGTCAATACTATTAATCAAAACACTCCCCTCTCCCAGGTGTGGGAAAAAAATCGACGTCTCCAGGGAAAACCCGAGCGACCTATTAACATCCTTTCTGACGGAGGCAGAACTTATTCTTCCCACGCGCAAATCGCCAATAAACTCGCTCAGACGCTTAGCCAGATTTTGCAATCGAAAAACTACACGGTTGCTTCCCAACGGGAGAGGAATTTGCTAGAAAATGAACATCTTGACTTTACTTCTAGATACGAAGAGGCCTCCAACAAACCTTTCTCCCTCCACGAACTACAGAGCGCTCTAGACCATACACGTGAAACTCCACCTGGGCCAGACCGGGTACACATCAGCATGATCAAAAATCTCCCAGATGACACCCGTTAGCACTTATTAAAAGTGTTCAACACTCTGTACTTGAACTCATTTCTTCCCGATCAATCGCGGGAATCTACAATTATCCCAATACCCAACCCGGAATATTCCACGGCGACCCTCATAACTACCGCCCCATCGCTCTTACCAGCGTTCTCAGCAAGACCATGGAAAGAATGATAAATACACGCCTTGTTGACTACCTTGACATGCATGCAGGCCTGAACAGCATCCAGTGTGGCAGCCGGAATCTAACATTAGACAGGCATTTGTCCGAGGAGAACACGTGGTTTCCATTTTTTTCGACGTGGAAAAAGCATACGATACTACCTGGAAATATGGCATTATGAAGGACCTCCACCGCAAAGGGCTGAGAGGCCACTTACCACGTTATATCCACCAATTCCTGCAAAATCGCACCTTCAGGGTTAAGGTCGGCGACACCTTGTCATTATCCTATCCGCAAGAAATGGGCGTCCCCCAAGGAAGCGTCCTCAGTGTCTTTATTTTTAGACGAAAAATCGACCAGATAGCGGACATTCTCCCGCGCGACGGAAGATTTTTTTCATCACTATACGTGGACGACTTACAAATAAGCTACAGGCACCCTAGCCTCTTAACAATTCAACATAGACTATAGATTTGATTCGATTTGAGCCTCATTTCCACCGGGGCCTCAACGTGAGTCATAGTAGGCTCCCCCGTAGGGCGCGACCGTCGTTGATTCAGGTAAGTTCGCACGGCCTCGCGTGCGAAAATATTGGTCATGTCAAGATGAAGTCAGTACATATTTCAACTGCGGCATATTCGCGTACCAGCGAGTACGAGAGAGTAAAGAAATAACGCGTATTTTCGTAAAATGTGTTGTTATTTCTGTGCGTAATGGGGTGGAGAGACCACCTCACTTGCAAAGGTGTTTGGGGCTTAGACAGCTTCGTTTAGTCCGGTGTGTTTTCCGAAAGCAAGAAGCTTTTTACGGCAGGTTGGGTCCATGAGTAGGTTTAGTAGGTTGCACGGGGGATTTATGAACGCTCGTCGCGCTGCCGCGAGTGCGTTGCAATCCATCAGTAAGTGTTTCACGCTGAAGGAACTCCAGAAATATCTTAACTTAGTCGGGAACTGGGCCTCCTTAAACGGATTCCAATTCTCGCCCTCCAAAACGAAAAGCATGCACTTTACTCTCGTGTTGGGGTGGATGGATGCTTATTCATTTTATAGATCATTAACACTTTATTTTAGTATTTTATTATTTCTTCTTGCTTGGGCTCTATTATTTTTCTCTGCCCTTTTTTCATGATGATAAACTTTGAATTTATTTATATTATTATTATATGTATCGAGGTTGGTTGAGACAAGGTGACCGAGGGAGGGAGGTTTTCGTGGGACCCGCGGGACTCGGGGACCCGGGGTTTCGGGAACCCGGGGGACTTGGGAGACCAGGTGGATTTGGGGGGGTCCACT
>SDVV010023498.1:0-12749 GCA_016164225.1 Gammarus roeselii | reverse complement strand
AATGTAGGACGTCAGGTCAGTGGCGTGCTTGGGCTCAGCTTTGGAGTGCGGACGTCAGGTCAGTGGCGTGCTTGGGCTTAGCTTTGGAGTGCAGGACCTCAGGTCAGTGGCGTGCTTGGGCTCAGCTTTGGAGTACAGGACGTCAAGTCAGTGGCGTGCTTGGGCTCAGCTTTGGAGCGCAGGACGTCAGGTCGGTGGTGTGCTTGACATCAGCTGTGGAGTGCAGGACGTCAGGTCAGTGGCGTGCTTGGGCTACGCTTTGGAGTGCAGGATGTCAGGTGAGTCGCGTGCTTGGGCTCAGCTTTGGAATGCAGGACGTCAGGTCAGTAGCGTGCTTTAGCTCAGCTTTGGAGTGCAGGACGTCTGGTCGGTGGCGTGCTTGAGATCAGTTTTGGAGTGCAGGACGTCAGGTCAGGGGCGTGCTTGTGCTCAGCTTTGGATTGCAGGATGTCAGGTCAGTGGCGTGCTTGGGCTCAACTTTGGAGTGCAGGATGTTAGGTCAAGGGCGTGCTTGAGCTCAGCTTTGGAGTGCAATATGTCAGGTCAGTGGCGTGCTTGGGATCAGCTATGGAGGGCAGGACGTTACGTCAGTGGCGTGCTTGAGCTCAGCTATGGAGTGCAGGACGTCACGTCGGTGGCGTGCTTGGGCTCAGCTATGGAGTGCAGGACGTTACTTCAGTGGCGTGCTTGGGCTCGGCTTTGGAGTACAGGATGTCAGGTCAGTGACGTGTTTGAGCTCAGCTTTGGAGTGCAGGACGTCAGGTCAGTGGTTGCTTGGGCTTCGCTTTCCAGTTTCATGATCGGAGCTGAGGTAAAGCGTGTTCGGTGTTTGCCACGGTAACACATGTACCGTGATAATTGTAACCGTGTCCAACACGGCACACATGTGATACACCTGCTGCTGAGCAGCCACTGGAGAGATGAGCCCAAACCCGCCGTCCCGCACCACAAATCTGTTCCTAAACAGCACGGTAGAGCACGCGCCATGCTGCTACGCTGATGTGTGCGTCGGGCTTACCAAGGTAAAATGTTTGCCGTGCTTGCCGCGGTTTAATGTGTGTTGTGATTGCCGCAGTGAAGTGTGGGCCGTGTTTAACAAAGTTAGGTGTGCGTTTTGCTTGTTACGGTTGAGTGTGTTTTGTGTTTGCCACGCTAAAGTACGTGCCGTGTTTGTCGCTCGTAAGTGTGTGCTGTGTTTGTCACGGTAAAGTGTGGGCCGTGTTACCTGCTGTTGAGTGTGCGTTAAGTTTGCTGCGGTAAGGTGAGTGTTGTGTTTGTCACGGTAAAGTGTGCTGTGTGTTTGCCAATATAGTGCGTGTGTTGTGTTTGTCCCGGTAAAGTGTACTGTGTGTTTGTCAATGTAGTGCGTGTGTTGTGTTTGTCACGGTAAAGTGCGCTGTGTGTTTGCCAATGTAGTGCGAGTGTTGTGTTTGTCACGGTAAAGTGCGCTGTGTGTTTGCCAATGTAGTGCGAGTGTTGTGTTTGTCACGGTAAAGTGTACTGTGTGTTTGTCAATGTAGTGCAGGTGTTGTGATTGTCACGGTAAAGTGTGCTGTGTGTGCCAATGTAGTGCGTGTGTTGTGTTTGTCACGGTAAAGTGCGCTGTGTGTTTGCCAATGTAGTGCGAGTGTTGTGTTTGTCACGGTAAAGTGTGCGTTGTGCTTGCCAATGTAGTGCGTGTGTTGTGTTTGTTACGGTGAAGTGTTTGTCGCTCTTGCCACGGTAAAGTGTGTGCTGTGTTCGCCACGGCAGGGTGACGAGGCCATGCTGGGCGACACAGGGACCCATTACGGACCATGGCAAGGGGTAGTGGGTGCCAATGGAAGGAGGGGGCGCAGGCTGATGGAAGAGAGGGCTATATAAAGGGATCACATGCAAATGACAAACACCAAATATTGTAATGATCTTATATTGGGATATCGTTTCAGGTGCCTGTTCTATCGTCATAACTCAGGAATGAGGGTTTGGGTATATCGTATCAGGTGCCCGTTTTACCGTCTCAACTCAAGGAATGATGGTTTGAGTAAATCGTATCAGGTGCCTGTTCTATCGTCATAACTCAGGAATGATGGTTAGAGTACATCGCATCAGGTGTCTGTTCTATCGTCATTACATAGGAATGATTGTTTGAGTATATCGCATCAGGTGCTTGTTCTATCGTCATATCTCAGGAATGATGGTTTGAGTATATCGCATCAGGTGCCTGTTCTATCGTCATAACTCAGGAATGATGGTTTAAGTAAACCGCATCAGGTGCCTGTTCTATCGTCATAACTCATGAATGATGGTTTGAGTACATCGCATCAGGTGCCTGTTCTATCGTCATTACTCAGGAATGATGGTTTGAGTGAGCCGCATCAGGTGCCTGTTCTATCGTCATTACTCAGGAATGATGGTTTGAGTGAGCCGCATCAGGTGCCTGTTCTATTGTCATTACTCATGAATGATGGTTTGAGTGAGCCGCATCAGGTGCCTGTTCTATCGTCATTACTCAGTAAGGATGGTTTAAGTGAGCCGCATCAGGTGCCTGTTCTATCGCCATAACTCAGGAAGGAGTTATTCGATCAATAAATCCCTCAATTAAGCAATTCACTTGCAAGTAAACATTCAGAAAAGCAGCTACGAGACGAAATCAGCGCCAAAGACAGGGAAGAGGCGGGGGTCCACAAACGGACACGGTGCAGCTACGCGACGAAATCAGCGCCAAAGACAGGGAAGAGGCGGGGGTCTACAAACAGACACGGCGCAGCTACGCGACGAAATCAGCGCCGGAGACAGGGAAGAGACGATGGTCCACAAACGGACACGGCGGTCAACCAGTAGAACATTTGAACGATAGCATCATTGACATTTCGTTCCTAAGTTAATTGTGCAATAAATGATACGGCAACAACTCTTGATATTGAAACGTTCACACAGAGTTTCTAGCGTTACTATAATTTTCATCAGTCCTTGGTTTGAAATGCAACACCGGCCATGTTATAAGTTGATTGAACACATGTTATCTTCGCATGGTAGCGGCAGGTATCAACTGCCATTTAACCAGAGCAGCTTGTATACGTGGTGAACGCACCATCGCGCAGATTTTTTTTTATTGTGGTCACCTCATCATAAACATAGTGTGTAGGACTACAGACAAATGCAACATGTAGAGGGCGAGAGCAGTTCCACTGAACGCAATGTTTATATTCACGCTCCTCATCACCAGACCTCAGTTTTCCGCGCCCTTCCTTCTACTCTCCAATCAATTCCCATCCGTACTAGGGCTTTGTGCGTGACCTCATGACACTGATATGTGCTGGCTCTTTCTCAGGGTCATCATCATCACTATTCAGACGGAAATAAAGGCCGGATTATTGTGAGCCAATGGCAACCCGACGAAGTCCAACAACAAGTTCTGTCACTGAGAAGCAAATGCAGCGGCACACTTGATACGCATCGTGCGCGGCCCGTGTGTAGAGAGGCTGGGTATGTATGTAGAGAATCGCCATCGAGCCAAGAGGTCGGGGTGGCGAGACGGAGTGTTAGAAGCAGAGGGGCGAGGGTAGGGGTAGATGGGGAGGAGGGGGGCAACCCAATATCACTCGGCCCAGAGCAGCAAAAACAAGGCCATAAATTATGGTCTTTATTTAAGGCTCACGTGCAGTTATTTCGTGGGCTCATATATACGGCCAAATGATACCAAGACAAAAAGAGCACTATGCAAGATTTAAGTAACAACATAAGGCTTGGCACAGAATAAAGCACTACATCAAACTCAACTGAGTATAGCTCTACATTTCTTTGAAAACAACTGCAAAACTTAACATATTGAGAAAGATTCGATGTGAATTCTTTCTTTGTATAATATACATTGCAGCATTGTTAGGTTGAAGAATAAAGAGTCAAATAGACGAATCAACCTAGAAATAGTTTAGAAGTCATTCAAAGAATATTGGTGCGTGTTACAGGAGCAACATGAACTAGTGTAGAAAGCAGACAACGATGAGCCGTAAAATTGTGTGAAAGTTTCTATGAGGCCGTGCTATTAGTATTTGGCCATGACGTCAGGAAGGGACCGGGTCGTGAACGACTCTTGGTCGTGGACCGAACAGAGACATCTTATCTACGCCGACTAGTATCTGCTGCATCGTCGGTAAATTTAGAAAAAAAAATCTGCATTGTCTTTGCGGTTGTACTTGTTTCTGTTCTCGAGTTCATCTACAGAAGAGCTCCACTGAGGTGTCTTTGCGGTTGTACTTGTTTCTGTTCTCGAGTTCATCTACAGAAGAGCTCCACTGAGGTGTCTTTGCGGTTGTACTTGTTTCTGTTCTCGAGTTCATCTACAGAAGAGCTCCACTGAGGTTTCACAGATTTAGAAAGTTTCGAACAAATTCTATAACCTTCATTGGGAGATCGCGTGAGCTTCTAGACAAAAGTCTCTAATTATCTCATGCAAAAGTCATGCTGGGTTGCAACCGCAAAAGCATAGTTGTTACCGGGCGTTATTCTTCGTACGTTAAGCTCACGGGGACTCGTTGTGTCTGCCGTGGCATACAATCGTAGTAGGATAATCAAATAATTGTTATCAAGCTTAGAAATGGGCGTGTCTAATTTACGCGCCTCCTGACGCTCTCGTCTATTCCCAAGACTGATCCAGTTATGACCTAGGCCCTGCTCTGTTGACCACAGAGCCAGAGGATGATGTCAATTGGTTAAACACATCGCATCCTCAAAGACATTACTTCCTGCAGTGGCGTCAAGGCCCTCGAATGGTAGCAAATGGGAATTGTTGACAAAATATGGACTGTGAAGAAACCTGTCAACAAATTCTAACCCTAGTCGAAACCGGGATTATACAGTAGGTGCTTTTGATGTTATTTGTACCGCTTGCGTGAATAAATCCAACAGAGATTACAAATTGATGGTTATTTCTATCTAACAAGTGAACAAAAATGTATTCGCGTCAGTTTTCTAATTAACACTATCGTTCGTACTGTTAGACAGTAGCGTTTTATACGCCAGGTGCAGCTGCGTAGCATTGGAAGTCATTAACGCTATTACAGTCACGAAAAAAAAAATATGAATGCGTATTTCAATAAAATATATAGTGTCTGATTATATCAACAAAATTATATCAACGTATAAATCAAAACCGCCCGGCAACAAACTGTCTTAACGGCGGAATAATACTCAGACCAAATTAACAGACAAGCAAACTCTTCCTTCGATACATAAACCATCACTTGAAAATAATACTCTTGGCCACGCCCGTCGTCTCTTCTTGAAGGACCACAATCACAACAGGCATGATTGTCTCTATCAAATTGTACATGTACAAATATATGTGTGTGAAATGGCTGTACAAGTCTGATGGGAGTTAACCGAGTTATCGCAACTTAAGTCCAAAACTTTATATGACTCAAAAACCCGATTTCTTGATCCTCTTTAAAATTTCCATGTCACATATATATCTTCTGCTATAACATACAAATGTTCTCGAAGAATTTGCTTAGTTGTAAGCCTTTTTCCTCGAGCTTGCCGTGCAGCGTTCGTCAGGTATAGAGGCAGCAACTGTCATTGGATATCGTTGGTCAGGCCCCATCTGCAGAGCAGGGGACTGATCAAGGGTGCCAGTAAAATGTTTGAGCGAGTGGTTCATGGGCGAAAGCTTGCCCAATAGATGCGTTTAATTAGCACTATACCAACAACTTTTACCATGAGCCGGCACGGATGCTTCCTCTCGGTTGTCCCATTTATGGTCGAACAGTTTTAATATTAAAAAAAAAGTGAATCGAGCTTTGAAACGTGACAGCCCAATTGCTGAGGACCTCCAGCTAGGAAGCCTTGCGTTGCAGTGTAATAGAAGGAATCGAGGGGTAAAGGAGTGCAAGATCGACATCAGTGGGAGGAGGGTTGCTGAGGACCTCCAGCTAGGAAAACTTTGCGTTACAGTGTAATAGGAGGAATCGGGGGGTAAAGGAGTGCAGGAGCGACATCAGTGGGGGAAAAGGGTTGCTGAGGACCTCCAGCTAGGAAAACTTTGGTTGCAGTATAATAGGAGGAATCAGGGGTAAAGGAGTGTAAGAGCATCAGTGGGGGTAGGGTTGCTGAGGACCTCCAGCTAGGAAACTTTGCGTTGCAGTATAATAGGAGGAATCGGAGGGTAAAGGAGTGCAAGAGCGACATCAGTGGGGGGAGGGTTGCTGAGGACCTCCAGCTAGGAAAACTTTGCGTTGCAGTGTAATAGGAGGAATCTGGGGGCAAAGGAGTGCAAGAACGACATCACTGTGGGGAGGCTTGCTGAGGACCTCCAGCTAGGAAAACTTTGCGTTGCAGTGTAATAGGAGGAATCGGGGGGCAAAGGAGTGCAAGAGCGACATCAGTGGGGGGACGGTTGCTGAGGACCTCCAGCTAGGAAATCTTTGCGTTGCAGTGTAATTGGAGGAATCGGGCGGTAATAAGGTGCACGAGCGACATTAGTGGGGGGAGCTTTGCTGAGGACCTCCAGCTAGGAAAACTTTGCGTTGCAGTGTAATAGGAAGAATCGGGAGGGGTAAAGGAGTGCAAGAGCGACATCAGTGGGATGAGGGTTGCTGAGGACCTCCAGCTAGGAAAACCTTGCGTTGCAGTGTAATAGGAGGAATCCGGGGTAAAGGAGTGCAAGAGCGACATCAGGGGGAGGAGGGTTGCTGAGGACCTCCAGCTAGGAAAACCTTGCGTTGCAGTGTAATAGGAGGAATCGGGGGTAAAGGAGTGCAAGAGCGACATCAGTGGGGGGAAGGTTGCTGAGGACCTCCAGCTAGGAAAACTTTGCGTTGCAGGGTTATAGGAGGAATCGGGGGGTAAAGTAGTGCAAGAGCGACATCACTGTGGGGAGACTTGCTGAGCACCTCCAGCTAGGAAAACTTTGCGTTGCAGTGTAATAGGAGGAATCGGGGGGCAAAAAGGTGCACGAGCGACATCAGTTGGGGGGGGTTTGCTGAGGACCTCCAGCTAGGAAAACCTTGCGTTGCAGTGTAATAGGAGGAATCTGGGGGTAAAGGAGTGCAAGAGCGACATCAGGGGGAGGAGGGTTGCTGAGGACCTCCAGCTAGGAAAACTTTGGTTGCAGTATAATAGGAGGAATCAGGGGTAAAGGAGTGCAAGAGCGACATCAGTGGGAGGAGGGTTACTGAGGACCTCCAGCTAGGAAAACTATGTGTTGGAGTGTAATAGGAGGAATCGGGGGGTAAAGGAGTGCTAGAGCGACATCAGTGGGGGGAGTGTTGCTGAGGAGAGAAAGCACGGAAGAGCCGGTGACATGATTTCCCAGGAGTCATTGCGTTACAGGAAATTTTCACATTTGTCGGCGGTGGTTCGAATTTCGAACGACGCAATTGAAGAGGAGAAGCCATTCGTACAATGATTGTTCACTGCGGCCAGACGTCTTTTAAGCTTTGATCACAGCCAACAAGCGAGAGCCGCAATGCGTTCCTCTTGTGGGGAGTTGATTGAAATGATTAACCCGCGTGCGGAAGCCAGACATCGGGCCCTACTCACGTTTATTATTGGGACATGAAAGCGTCCATTGGCCCCGGAAACATGTGGAGATGGGGCCCTGGAAGACACTAACAGGTTGCTGCCACTCACAAGGGTTGTGTTGAGAGTGGCACCAACCGAGATCGGCGCTGAAGGTTGTAATAACAGAAGGTGGTGCTGAGGGTGGCACCAGCAGAGATTGGTACTTAGCGTAACAATGACAGAGGGTGGGGCTTAGTGTGACCCCAGCAGAGAGCGGAACATAGGGTAACAATAACAGAGGGTGGGGCTGAGGATGACACTATCAGAGGGTGGTACTGAGGGTGATTCTATATCAGGGTGACTCAAACAGAAGGGATCGCTGAAGATAGCACAAACTGAGAACACTGCTGAGGCCGACACAAATAGAAACCGGTGCTGAGGATAGCAAAATATCAGGGTTTCATTAACAGAGAGCGGGGCTGAGGGGGCCTTAACAGAGGGTGATACTGAGGGTGGCACTTTATCATGGGGCACGCACAAAAAGAGGGGTGCTGAGGGGGCCTTAACAGAGGATGAAACTGAGGGTGGCACTTTATCATGGGGGACGCACAAAAAAAGGGGTGCTGAAGGGGCCTTAACAGAGGATGATACTGAGGGCGGCACTTTATCATGGAGCACGCACAAAAAGAGGGGTGCTGAGGGGGCCTTAACAGAGGATGACACTGAGGGTTGCACTTTATCATGGGGCACGCACATAAAGAGGGGTGCTGAGGGTTTCACCAACAGTGGGTGTTTTTGTGGGTGGCAGTATTTAGGGGTGGTTGATGGTAGATAATGCTGCGTTTGGCACTAACATAGGGTGTGGTGCTGAGGGTGGCCCTTACAGAGGGCGGTGCTGAGAGTAGAACCATCTGTGAGCGGCTCTGAGGTTTAGACTAATAGAGAGCAATATTGAAAGTTTCACAGCCAAAGGGCGGTTCTGAAGGCATAAACAGTTTGAAACTGTTCTTGTTGGTGCCACACGCGATGGCACCAACAGGATCATGCACAAACTAAACAAGGCCCAACGCATGGTGGCCTTGACTCATACACTGAAAAGTTCTGTAGATTGCCGCTATCGACATTCAATTAACATTGTACATCTGTAGAATAGGACCTGTTCCAAAAACAAAGCAACGATATGAGGCGTCAAAAGTTATCCGTCATTTCTGGAGACAAAATAATACTTTTTGTTGAAAGAAAAATAGCACGATACGTTCAACCTTTTTGGATAAAATACAAATGACTTTTTCAAGTTATCACAATATTTACCTTTGTTCGATTTGAACATACATTGAAAGGTCTGCTGATGCATTTTTATTGTATCGGTTCCATTGAATTTCATCCACAAACACCCTGGATGAAAAGTGCTGGTCTATTGAAACAACAAATCGGGCTAAAAAACAATAGATTTGAGGCATGAACTCTAACGGAACAGGACGACATAAGGAATGGTATAAGGTCCAGTGCTCATTAAAGGAGTTTGCGCAAGCATTGTCATCATGTTTATGCATGTATATATTTCGTGAACCATCTTGTTTTCAGCGTTAGTGAGCGTTTCTTGGGTTGAGATGGGGAAGAGTGTGCAGTGTCTACCGCCCTCCCTCCTCCCTTTTCCCAACTGCCTGGAAGTTTCCACAACTCGCCGTTTTGTAAGATAAATTTCCCCTGTCGTTTATAGAGCAATTCTTTAAAAAACAAGTAGCCCCTGTTGTGGGCGTAAGTCATCCTAAGGTATACATATAACAGTGAAATAGGTAATTTCTATGGTATGGTAATGTTAATTACGGAAATGTTGTAGTTGTTTGTAGATTGCAAGTAAACCCTGTTGTGTGTCCGAGTGTCCGTGCGTATTTTGTTACCAACCGGCGAGCTTGAAAGATGATCGCCCCTTGGGAAAGAGGGCTGAAGCCACAGTTTTCATGTAACTATGCCAGAGATCGTAAGTGACCGTGTGCCCCCGGGCAAAACAACCAATGTAGGATACTACCAAACTTCGACGAACTTCGACTAGTAAAAATGTAGGTCTTACTGTAGCTGTAGAGAGCGTAACTAACCCTGCCAGTTAGAATGACGCAGTTTTAGTGTAACAATAGCTGATTAGTACTCCATGACCATTGACGACAGTGTATTCAAGAAAGCCACATGAAGTGGCCATCAATTCGTCAAGACCAAAATCCAAGTAAGTTCCCATTGTATCAGTGTGTTGAATATATGCCCGATTGTTTAAACTCAAAGATGCAATCAGTTGTCAATACCATTAAAAGTGTATAGTAAGAAAAATAAAGTGTGTAAAGTGCTGAGGGAAAGAAAATAATTTCCACAACAGATGGTATTTGTTGAATCTTTGGCAGTATTTTCATTGTGCCAGCTACAGATTTGTTAGGACAACAAAATCAATTTATTGAAATTGCAGTCAGCCCATCCTCTTGAGTTGTTGATAACAGATATTAGATCGTATGTAATGAAACGTTCACGTGTTGTTGTCTGCCAATGGTGTGATTGGACAGCAGTCTTTTTATACGACTATCTTTTTTCAACAAAAACACGACTTCCCTGGTAAATATGAAACCGATGTGAATACATATAAAGAATCATAAAATTATGCAATAAACATCATGAACGCACGACTACGGAACGGCCTTATGGATGATAACGTTAGAGCCAACAATATTGGACAAGAATAGATCCCATTCTCGATCACACAACAGATAGTTCCGAATACTATTGAATTCTCCTTAAACACCTATTAAATAGTTAAATGCATTCAAACATCTTGCTAAAAATTATGTGTTTAAAAATAATATATTAGTTTCTTCTGTACTTTCTTCTGTACTTTTCTTCAACACCGGATCCTACAGAACTATTTCATTCTCTCAAATATTCCTCTCAGATTTGACCAAATCCATTGTTATCATAACAGCCATTGATAATTCGCGAGAGTGATGCTGCTTGATGTATTGGGTCTGGGTCTGGGTATGCGAATGCGTATCACCAAATATTAAAGTGGTGCTACAGGGGCTCGCCTTCAATCACGATCTGAGGCGTCCAGTGTCCCGCCTCCGGTCATAGTCAGGATGAGCCCAGGCACAGAAACACAGCTCTACCTCATGATCGAAGATCATTCATATTTGATGTAATGCACCCATGAATGCGTAGATGTGTAATGGGCCTTTGAAATAGCAGCTATCGCTGAGATTGAGTCTACTGCAGGAAACTATTATGATTTCGTGGAAAACACGTACAGAGCTAAGGGCCCTGGCTTTTGATCCACAGGATTGTTGCGACCAGTTCCTGATGAATTGATCGCAATAAAATCCTGAGCATTCAGAGTAGCTGGCCAGCTGTGCATTTAGATATTCGCCAGAATTCGTCCCCCTTGCAAGTTGCCCTGGGACGCAACAGAGGTTTTCCCTGAGAATGATTCGTCTCGTAACCGGAGAGAAAGAGGTTCATGCGAGAGCACGGACGAAGCTCCCGCTTGAGAGAGCAAGAGAGCAGGGCTGCTCTCTCGCTGGTATTGATTTGAGAGAGGCGAGACGTGCTTTGTTATCAGTTACTCGCCACCCAACGACCGCACAGCACTGCCAGTGACATGCACCACTGTCTCTTAGGCTTGTAACACTGCTACTGACATGCTCCAGTGTCTCTCAGGCTAGTAACACTGCCAGTGACATGCCCCAGTGTCTCTTAGGCTTGTAACACTGCCAGTGACATGCCCCAGTGTCTCTTAGGCTTGTATCACTGCTACTGACATGCTCCAGTGTCTCTTAGGCTTGTATCACTGCTACTGACATGCTCCAGTGTCTCTTAGGCTTGTATCACTGCTACTGACATGCCCCAGTGTCTCTCAGGCTAATAACACTGCCTGTGACATGCCCCAGTGTCTCTTAGGATTGTAACACTGCCAGTAACATGCCCCAGTGTCTCTAAGGCTTGTATCACTGCTACTGACATGCTCCAGAGTCTCTTAGGCTTGTAACACTGCCAGTGACATGCACCAGTGTCTCTTAGGCTTGTAACACTGCTATTGACATGCCCCAGTGTCTCTCAGGCTAGTAACACTGCTACTGACATGCCCCAGTGTCTCTTAGGCTTGTAACACTGCCAGTGACATGCTCCAGTGTCTCTTAGGCTTGTAACACTGCCAGTGACATGCACCAGTGTCTCTTAGGCTTGTATCACTGCTACTGACATGCCCCAGTGTCTCTTAGGCTTGTAACACTGCCAGTGACATGTCGTAGTGTGTATTTAGAGCTAAACAATGCCAGTGACATGCACCACTGTCTCTTAAGCTTGTATCACTGCTACTGACATGCCCCAGTGTCTCTTAGGCTTGTATCACTGCTACTGACATACCCCAGAGTATCTTTGACGCTAAACACTCCCAGTAACCTGCCCCGGGGGTCTTTGTCTCTAAACAATGCCAGGGATATGCCGTAGTGTATTTCTAGCTCTAAACGCTGCCAGTGACACGCCAAAGTGTATTTTTTGCTTCCAACACTGCCACTGATACGCCCAATATATAAGGTATCTTTACCACATTGAAAACAGCCTTGACAATCATGAATGTATATTCCTCACACAACAATGTGGCATCAATGGTAACTCGTCCGCTGAGAGTATGTGACCTGAACTGATGAAAGCATTGTTCTCGGGCTACGCCCCTCCATTATGACAGCTGGTGTTAGTGCTGGCAGCTCACTCGTCTGGTGGCAGTATATCACTCGCACTGATGAAACATTGTTCGTGGATCCCCCCCCCCATTTTGACAGCTGGTGTTAGTGCTGTCAGTTTGCATCACCACTGCATTTCGCTCCGCTCCTGCTGAGCAAGTCCTTCATCAGTGTCATTCACAGCCAGTATACTGGGCTTCCATCAAACCCAGTACTGGCAGCGACAGGTCCGAAGGCCTACTGTCAGTTGGCTGCTCGTTTACAACCCACATCATCCCTTCCCACCACTGCAGGGGCGATAAGATAGGCCGTAGTGGTGGCTACGCTCCAAACACGTGGCGTATTATTTTGGGAGTATAGTCTGCTATTCCACGGACGGCAAACCTGTGGCGTATTGTTTGGGGAGTATAGTCTGCCATTCCATAGAAGGCGTAACCGTTGCGTATTGTTTGTGGGGCATAGTCTGCCATTCCAAGGACGGCAAACCCATGGCGTATTACTTGGGGAGTATAGTCTGCCACTCCAATGTTCTAATGACACGCTTTTGTTCAA
>SDVV010023497.1:0-12749 GCA_016164225.1 Gammarus roeselii | reverse complement strand
GCTAAGCAGAAACATTCACATGACGACGTAATAAAAAATGAATACAAAATTAGCAGACGAGATCTAAAGAGGGTCCTCAAACGTAAGAAGAAAGATTATGAAAATGAAATTGCTGCCAATGTCAAAACTAATCCGAAACAATTTTTCAGTTATATTCGAGCAAAAAAAAATGTAAAATCTGTAATAGGTCCTCTCGAGAACGACGTTGGTGAGCTAGAAACGGACGACACCAAAATGAGTGTTCTACTTAACGAATACTTTTGCTCTGTATTTACGTTAGAGAATCAGGATATTCCTAATCCTGAGGATATCGTAGCGGCAAAACAAATTGAAGCCCTCACCACTATGAACTTTTCCCCCGCCGAAGTTATTAAGTATATAGATAAATTGAAAGTCACCAAATCTCCAGGTCCAAACAAGATTCATCCTAGAATTCTAAAAGAGACTAGAAACGAAATCGCCGAACATTTATCAAACATTTTCACCCAATCTCTCACAAATGGCACCTGCACTCTAAATGGAAAGAGGCCAATGTTACCCCAATTTTTAAAAAAAGGAATAAAAAGTGTCCCGGCAGCTACCGTCCAATTAGTCTCACCTCAGTCATTGGCAAGTTGATGGAAAGTTTGATAACTGATAAAATTACAGAATTCTTAGAATCAAACAAATTGATTGGTGACTCCCAGCATGGTTTTAGGCATAAACGTTCCTGTCTTACAAATCTGCTTCTCTTTTTCAGATATTTAATCGAAATCCACGACACAAAATCTCCAATCGATATCATTTACCTAGCCTTTCAAAAGGCCTTTGACAAAGGTCCCAAACAAGCGCTTAATTAGTAAATGGCACAGCATCGGTGTTCGAGACGAGCTTAACAGCTTGATAAAATGCTGGCTTACGGACAGACGGCAGCGAGTTTTACTTAACGGAGCTCCCTCCCCCTGGGGTAACGTTACAAGCGGCATGCCTCAAGGATCCGTGTTAGGGCCAGTTCTCTTTATAATATTCATTAACGATTTCGGTAGCAACGTACTCTCAAACATTAGCAAGTTTGCAGACGATACTAAGATCGGAGGAGAAGTCCATACTGAACTAGAGTGTCAGCAGATCCAACTAGACTTGAACAAAATTTTTGAGTGGTCAGAAAAGTGGCAAATGAAATTTAATGTCGACAAATGCAAAACTATGCACATAGGTCTTCATAACCCCAAACACGAGTATTCAAAGTCTGGAATAAAACTAATTTCCGTCACCGAAGAGAGAGATTTAGTTGTCATCATTAGTAACGACTTAAAAAGCAGCAAGCAATGTAACGATGCAGCCAAGAAAGGCAACAAAATGCTAGGTATGATATCCCGCACTATCTCTTACAAAAACCAGCACAGTGTGCTCAAGTTATGTAATGCATTTGTTAGACCGTATCTCGAGTATGCCGTTCAATTCTGGTCTCCATTCCTTAAAAAAGACGTTATTAAACTTGAGAAGGCTCAACGTAGAGCTACCAAACTCATCCCCTCACTGCGGAATAAATCGTACGAAGACAGGCTTCGTGAACTCAATCTTTATTCGCTAGAGAAACGTCGAGTCAGAGGCGACATGATAGAATTTTGGAAGATTATGAAGAGTAAGGAAAACGTCTACCGAGCGAGCCTTTTCACTCTAGATACAAACGGATTGACTAGGAACAATGGTACACAAAATCGTTGGGAAACGTTTCTCACTCGACATCACGCGCATTTTTTTCAGGTATAGAGTTGTCGAAGAATGGAACAAACTTCCAGCGGAGGTTGGAATCAGCAATACAATCGAAACGTTTAAGTCGCGGCTGGATAAGTTCTACATAAATCGCCGATAAATAGCTAAACTGTTCCATTTCCTGTTGTTATAATAAAATATAAATGGCACACGAGGCTCTCCTAGACGTTCTACTTCAAAACTAACCCTCTTGCTACCAGAAGGCAAATTAGTTTGGGCCAATTGGCCTCTTAGACGTTCTACTCCAGAACTAACACTCTTGCTACCAAAAGGCAACCTAGTTTGGGCCAATAGGCCTGTTGTTGTCAACCTACACTTGTAAACACTTGTAAACACAAGGGCTGGCGTGGCGCCAGCTGGCCTGATGACCCATCCTTCAGAGATGGTGCTGACCGCCTCATACATGGACAACTATACTCGGCATGCCGAGAGTTTCCCTTACGAAATGTAATTATTCACCTCGAAACGAAGTGCGCTTTGCATGAAGATATTTATTAGGAGTGATCTAAGATGCGACCTAAGATCAGATTAATGAGAACTTTAAATTTACGTGATCATAAATTTGTAAAATCGACAAACAGGGTAACGAGAAAAAACTTAACTTGACGGTACATTATGCGCCATTTAGATGAGAAGGCCTCTTAAATACTTTCATAACTAAACTGATAGTAAAAGTGGCGGGAATAAGAATTTATATAAGTGACCAGGCCCCATGCACATCAGTTGAGAAACTATACGGGTTTACGGTGCTGTTAGGATTGTTCGAACTGGTATATTGGTAAAAATTGAATCAACATCATGGCGGAACATAATTTTACTAGCTATAGTGACATTCCCGGATTTCGCATATGAAGTCCGCAATATTCATCATATAGATGTGACTCTGATATTTGATCAAGTGAAGAAGTTAGCAAAGGTGCTAACCAATTACACCAATAATTGTTGTTTGATGCAATAAGCGAAATAATTGCGCGTGAAAGATGGCAGATTACTTTATTGTCCAAACAATCATGTAGGGAAAAGATGAATGGAAATATTTGATTCGTCAAATAAAATATTGTTTCGTTATGTTGATTCCATGTGACAATTTGTTGGTGATTTTTTGTAAATAAATATAACCATCAAAGAAGATGTCACTCGCTTTACCTAAATAATAGTTTCATTGTATTCTACTACGAAGTTGGTTTCGAACAATCACTCGTCTCTGTGGTAGCATGTAAGTGTTTATACAGAAGCATGTGTTAACAATTTGATTGAATGTACTGGCTTCAGATATGCTAAGGTCGGAGACAACGTCCTTGTGGTGGCAGTGCGATTGACGGACTATCCCAGAGAACACATTGTGTATCTTCACACATCTGAATTGAAGACAAGTTATCAACACTATAAACAGGACTTATATCTTTCCATTTGCTGTATCGATATAGATATTACAATTTATCCTTTCGAGCGTTGTGATGAAAAAGAATTTGTCGTGCAGTTGATGTTTAGGTCTATCATAGAAATTACCTAAATGATGTTGCGCTCTCAAACAAAAATATATTGTCATTTATCTACTGAGCTTTCTGCTCACTGCTTAGAATACCGGGGACATTTCTCGAGAAGCGGTAGCATTTCTCGAGAAGCGGTAGCAATGCTCGAGAAGCGGAAGCATTGGTGAGAGCGCAGGACTTTTTCGTGAAGTGCTGAGAAGGGCCTTCCATTGAGCGAGGTGTTGTGAAAATTCTAAGATAAAATAAACTTGGGACGATGCTCTGGGCCAAGCAGGACTTGATGAATTGTTGCTGATATTTTTCACTGTTCACCGGATGCAATGCGTTACTGTTATTTATTCAATATTCCGTAACGGGTTGATAAGAGACGAATAGAGTGCATAGGAAGAGGAGAAGCCTTGTTGAATATCTAATAAAGTTATGGAACACTTCATTTCAACGTGCTGCTAAATAAAGAAATTCAACACACAGTTCAATAATAAAC
Source organism: Gammarus roeselii (assembly GCA_016164225.1). Lineage (NCBI taxonomy): Eukaryota > Metazoa > Arthropoda > Malacostraca > Amphipoda > Gammaridae > Gammarus > Gammarus roeselii. Next base: position 9,017 of record SDVV010023497.1, on the reverse strand, counting down.
TAACATCCATTTCTATTTCGATGCTTCGACCTCATTACCCGTTCAAAATTTAAGTGATGGTGAATGCTTGACAATAAGTATTCATTCACAAAATACAATAAGTACATAAACTAGTGTCAGACTACACTTCAGATGCGAAATTACAAATGATCTACAGTGGTAAACAGCTCACTTAAAATTAATATCAAAATTAGGTGTCACACAATACTTCGGCAACGGACTACCTGGGGTGTTGTGCTGGGACTGCCGCAGTGAAGATGGATCGGCCTCGCATAGTGGGTGGCTCATGTTATTGGCATTGTCGGAGGCAGCCTTGCACACGTTGAAATTAGGAATGTGTTTCTTTAGGTCAGACTCAACAAATCTACGCTGCTAGGCATTTCCAACTCTGTTCATCCAAACTGCATTGCTAACAGACACTCAATGATCATCTTCACGAGTCAAATGTTGGATCAATTTCCGTACATCAGATTTATGTTGGTTAAATCGCCGGTTAATATCATCACCCTCACCAAGGTATCTCGCCAGTGTTGTTGATGAACTCCTAAGTGATATGATTCGAAGAAAATTATCGGCCAGTGATGCTACTCTAACGTTAGGAGGGATTAATGCAGCAACAGGAGGTGCCTCGCAGACCGATGGAAGACCATTTCTCTGTCAAAACATTTATGTAAGGTTTATTTTTACACTAAAGACCAAGTCTAATTTTAAAATTATCCTTATATATTAAATGATCAACAAAAATAAGCTTGAGGAAGGTATCCAAAATGTAAATATATTCTTGTAGTGGGAAATTTACAAAAAAAAAACTAATAACTCCTGGTCTCATTTGACGAGTGACAGATAAATGAATGAATGTCGACGTTAGAATGAGTGAGTTTTCTGCTGAAGACCTTGAAGACCTCGATTGCGATTGAGGCTCCTTATCACATGTCTAGCCAAAACAATACAGACCGTTATCAGTTTCAATTTCCGCCTTAAATATTATCGATTCCGATAGGTTATTTACACGAATTAGGACATCAAACAATGCCCATCGTAGTTGGGGTAATGGGTAACATAGCATGTGTATTCAAAACTATCTATATAGGAGTTAGGAGAGTATCTTTAACTTTCTTGATGATGATCAACATATTAAAACAAATAAAAACATTTGTATCATACATTGGTGCATCCGCCATCTTGTTATAATGTGATGCCTGAGACAGCCATCATAAAAATACCCCTCCTAACGAGCACCAGCAGGACACTCCTGGCTATCAAGAACACACTACCCTGTGTCAAACTGCGGTATTGATACTAGCATTTACCCTCCTTATCAGCGTGTCCCTTTTCTCGTCTACATATGCAACGGAACTGCTCAGCAATGCGCCATATTATCGGCACGCATTCAGATGGCGTCATGAATAAATTAGATTAGATTAGATTAGAGTAAGGAAAACAAAGTGCACAAGTGCTCATGTCAAGTGTTTCTTTTGAAAGGAGTGAAAGAAAAGTGGGGGATAGTCAACAAGGCTTTATAAATTCACGCACACATACAGAAATAGGAAGGTTGAAAGGACAGAAAAGAGAAGGACCACCACTAGTATCACCACTACCTACTACCACCACCCCACTACTACCCGGGGCCTTTCAGTCCCGGAGAAGAAAGGGTCGAGTGTCAGGAATACGATTCAGGAACGGGGCGAACAAGATGGGAAGAGAAGTTATTAGGTTCCTGGCGGTGGTATTTCAGACGGTCGATAAGAGGCGGACACGCCCATACGCTCAGCGGACTCACACTTTTCCTCGAGCGCATGCCTGTTGGCATGACCCATAGGTTGGGTCAGACGGAGTCCAACTATGTATTGAGTCAACTTCCAAAGGAGCATATGGGAATTAAATTTCGACATGTATGTGCACATTTAGGAGAGCAGCACACCCAGTTGCCCGGGTAGTGGTCCTCCCCCATGTGCTCAGAAGATTAAGTCTTCTTTAAGCAAGCGGTTCTTTGAAGGCTGTCGCACTTCAAGGTATGACGTCGGAGCGACATCTCCTAGGGATAGACCTGCCCTTGGCTGATCTAGAGTCGAGGTCGAAATTTTCCAATATGTCGGAAAATTTTGATAAGTGCAAATGTTGGAGAGCGCTACGCCCAGTTTCCTGAGAGTGCTTCTCCCTAGTGCTCAGTAGAGTAAGTCTCTGAAACGGCGTAAATGGTCCTACGAGAGCATTTCATGTGAGATGTCAGAAGGACATCTCATAAAAAAAGTTACTCAAGGTACCTCCTGAGTTTTGTCAAATGATACATATTTTTAAATTAGTTGAATAGGTATTGCAGAATTTTAGTAAAAAAGGCAAGAAATCAGTATTTACATTTTGAATTTTAACAATAGTCAGGAGGAACAAAATGTTTCAATTTTGACGAGCATCTTGCGTAGAATTTAATCCGAAAAAGAGCCAACGATTTTTAAATTTCGACATATTTTTTGACATTGCTGCGCCAGGTCCCACCCGAATCTGTGCTACAGAAGAGAAGGCGGTTAGTTATCCACATTGTACAAGGAAATACATTTCAAGGCGAGATGTCTGAGGGGCAGCTCCAGGGATTAGTTCATGAATATTTAATATTTAATATTTCATGTGAGATACCAGAGGGACATCTAAAAAATATTACTAGGCAACTGGTCAGTGCTGCCAAGCGAGGGCAGCACGAAATGTTAGAAATTTTGAAAAACGGTTAATATTGCAGGTTCCTTGAAGGCTGACTCACTTCAAGGTGAGACGTCAGAGTGACATCTCCTGGGGAAGAGTTGCTCGTGGCAACTCCTGAGTTTAGTCAAAAGAAACACGAGTATTTTAAATTTTGAAAAACTGGGATTATTGCAACTTTCAGCCCATGAATGGCACCAGTATTTAAATTTGGAGTTACGTCAAGTCAGAGGAAACGAAGGCTTTTAATTTTTGATTAATTATCGAAAGATTTGATCAAAAAAAATCCTGAACAGTTACCGCATATTTAAGTTCATATGAGGTAAACAATCGGTATTTAAATTTTGGAATTAGCTCGGACATCTGTAAGAAATGGGTTAGTAGGTAAGTGTCTCTCTGCACCATTCTGCAACAGGGTCACTCCCGGATCTGTACTACAGGAGCGAGAAAAGACGGTTAGGTTATTCAAAATGTACAGATGGGTCAATGTAAAGGTGAGATATCGCTAGGGCAGGTGCATTAAGTGCACTATTTTTTTCATATTTCAAGATGAGATGCCATAAGAACATCTCTAAGATCTATTTATATTTTAACTGAGGTTCTTTAGGGGCTTCATATATTTCAAATGAGATGCCAGAGGGACATCTCCAAGAGATGTAACTGGTGCTGGTATTACAAAAAAAACTGCTCAGCTATTATTTATTTCAATATTTATTTTTATTTTTCCCTCTTGACACGAAGGGAAGAAAAGAAGGGGAGAAGAGGAGAAGTGTCCTTAGATAGGAAGGTACCCACTGATTCAACAGATGGATGTTTTTATACTCATTTCTCTCCTTTCTTTTCTTTCCCGACAGGGAAGGTAGAAAAGTGGAAGAAAAATACCCATGGGTCGGCAAGGTTTCTCCATAGGAAAATAATCATTGCCTCAACAATAGACGATATCTGTAGAATCTACGTCGTACCGTAGAGTTGAGCAAAGCTCTCGTCCTGGTACGGATTCGTTTTCGAATATCATGGGGAGTGGGGTTAGTCGCCGGCAGACTTCACTCTCACTAGTTCGCAGTTTTGGCTATCTCTTCCCATTTTCCTCCTTTCGTTCCTCTCCCACAGGTAGGATAGAAAAGTAAAAATGAAAATGGAAAAGTAAAAGAGTAAAAAGAGATTTGTTGCCTTCAGCAATGGATGATAACCGTCGAATCTATTCCCTATCACAGAGTTGAGGGGAAGCTCTCCTCTTGGTGCGGGTTCGATTATCGTGTATCGTGGGGTGTGGTTGTGAATGCTGGCACAGTTCCACATAAGAATAATAAAATTAAAGAGTAAAAATATATGGTATCCTTCTAAGTCTTCACCGCCGCATCGAGTTGAGCAAGCCCTCCTTTTAGGCGGTGTCGATTTTCAGGGTAGCTTAGTCCCTGCATCTGCTTGTCCGTTCGTAGGCTAGAGGGGGGGGGGGTGAACACGAGTACCGTTACAGGCTCACACCCAGTACCGGTGGCCCTGGCGCTGGCGTGGGTTTAAGTGTTGATGACAGTAGCCGTAACACCTCTCACCCGATGAATTCCAAGAATGATCGTTCCCGAGATATTATCAGTCTGTCTGCACTTGCAATGCAGTAGTATCAGTCTGCCTGTACTTGCAATGTTAATGGTAGAAGCGTTCCGTTCCGATATGGAAGTATTTCAGTCGCTTGAGTTTGTCAGCAACAACAATCATTACATTGTTAACGAAAATGAAAGTATGAGTGATAATTAACAACTACTACTACCAGCGAAATGCTATTATTGTTACTAATAATGGATTTATTTGTAGTAATAGCTTCAATTGTGGAGAGCGGTGTCATGCTCCTTCCCTATATACCTATCATTATCATTTCGACAGCTCCTGGGAAAGTTGTGTCGTTTTCAGATTAACTGAGTCACGGAGCCCAGTGCTTGTCGAGCTAATTTCTGAACGCATTCACGGATTCGGAGCTAACTACCACAGCTGGTGAGCCGTTCCAAGCCCGTGAGATTGCGATCGGGAAAAAGTCTTGCGTTATAGTCTTAGCGAAACTATTTTCCACAAGTTTCGCACGTTGTTCCGGGTACGAATGTTGTGGTTCCTGTCGAAGAGGCCGACAGGGCTGACGTTGTTGGATCTATTCAGGTATTTGAAGGTTTCAATGAAGTTGCCCTACAGCCTTCGTTGCTCGAAGGTGATGAGGCCAAGCTTTTCAAGACTATCCTCGTAGCTGTGGTGGCGTAGCTCCGGGATAAGCTTAGTAGCACGAGGATTCGTTCCAGTTTGGCTATGTCCCCCCTCATGTGTGGTGACCAGAATTGGACTGCATGCTCGAGGTGGGGATAGGATGAGGGACGTGTACAACGGCAATACAATGTCCTTCGTTTTGCAGTGGAAATTACGGGAGATGTTGCCAAGGTTACGACTAGCTATCTTGAAACTTTCTTCGACCTGCGCGCCCCATGTTAAATCCTTCGAGGTTTGGACACCCAAGTCTCTCTGTTGGTCAACAGTTGCAAGATCGCTTCCTGCCATCGTGTGGTTGAAGTTGGCATTGCGACACTTCATGTGCATCACTGTGCCTTTTGCAACCTTGAAGGGCATCTGCTACGTTTCAGACCATTGCACTTGTTTTTCGAGATCTTGTTGAATCTCAACTCTGTTTCCCTCCCTCCATGCTGCATGGCAGAGCTTCGTGTCGTCGGCAAATCTCGATACCTTGGACAGAAGACCCCCGTCCATGTCGTTTGCATAGATGAGGAAGAGGATAGGACCCAGGACACTGCCATGGGGCACCCCAGAAGTAATAGGGGCCCACTCGGACAAGGCCTGGCCGATGCTGACTTTTTGCTTGTTAGCCAGGCGTGCAGCCAGCGAAGTACGTTGCCTCCAATGCCGAGCTCAGAGACTTTGTGTAACAGTCTTCTGTCGAAGGCTTTTTGTCAGTCTAGGCAGATGACATCCACTGCCTTGCGGCGGTCATACACGTTGATTACCTCATTGAAAAAGTCAAGCAAATTCGTCAGACAACTCCTCTCACAACGGAAACCGCGTTGAGTGTCATGAATAAGTCAGTTGTCGGTCGATAGTTGCTGGACGATTGTCGGTCACCTTTCATGAAGATTGCAGTGACATTGGCAACTCTAAGAGTCTTCGGGGACCTCGCCACTCGTCATCGATAAGTCAAAGATGTGGGTTAGCGAATCCATCAATTGTTCTCGAGTTTCCTTGAAAATTCTTGAGTGGTGTCCATCAGGACCGATTGATTTGTAAATGTCTAGTCCCTCAAGTTGTTTGACAACTTCCTCTCTCATGAACGCGATGTCGTTGAGGCTGACTCCCCCAGCGTAAACAGTATCTCGTTCGTAGCCGGGGCCCTCAACTGTGAACACTGAACAGAAAAACGATTCAGGACACTGGCCAGATTCTCAGGTGACGTTCTGAGGACACCATCTTCATCCATTAGCGGACAAACTGAGTCCCTAGCAATTCTACGCCCGTTGACGTAGCATAGCAATCTTTTGGGTTTTATTTGGCGTTATTTGCAATGTTTTTCTCTTTCGTGTGCTTAGAGGATCGGACAAGTTTACTGGCTGTCCTACACGCAAGGCGATGCAGTACTGCCGCCTCTGCGGTGTTGTCCCTCATTCGTTGCGCATTTAGTTGATCGCGACGATTTGAGGCTCTGACGATTCAGAACTCATGCCCTGCTGATAGGTTAATAAAAAATTCCTAATTATTTTATTTGAAATATACGAATATAGCAAGGAAAAGTTCAACTGGCATAATCTTTATGTTTTACTGTATTAATTATTTTACTTGACGTTAATTGAACTATTCAAAATGTCAACGCATAGTGTGCCCAGCAAACACCCCTCTCTGGTACATATGTTATGTGTTCGATCCTTGGTTAGACACAGCATGACACCATGACCTTGATGGTGAAATCAATACGTGAAGATACAATTTATTGAGCCAATGGAGCACACACACCGGGAAAAGATGGTGGAATAGTCGACAACGCTTGTGATGCCAAGGAGTGTGCTACGCGCCTCAAAAAAAAGAAGTTAGAAAATTGTTGATTCCTAATATCCTTACTATTTTGTAATTAGTTTCCTCATCAATGCGGATTCAGAGATGCAAGTAATCTAGGACACCTGGGTTTGTTATTCAGCTGAGATGACAGCCAAGATGACGCCCAGTTAAGGAAATCAAGACTGTAGAGTTCAATAATTTTTTCGAGAAAGTTATGAGTGATATTTTTTAGATTGATTGACAAGCTGACTTTGGTTAATTGCAAAGAATGGCTGGATGGCAGAATTAATCGTTAAGCTGGCCTCCAAACACAGGTTCGCAAAGTAATACGATGAAGCACTTGTCACCCTTTGCACATGGGGATTCAATGTAAACATTACTTAGGACGATGAAAAATTTGCTGACTACTGCAAGAAGGATCATATAGCGTTCCTGTTCGGTATTTCGGTTAATTGGGATATAACCTTGCTTCGTTTATTGAAAAAAATTGTTTCCCTAAATATTGCGCTGTTAGACCAACGAAAATAAAGCATCAACGCTACAATAAAAATCTCAGGAGCCTTTATTTTTTAAGAATAATTGAAATCTGACTTTTAAAAATCCATCTTGAGTTTCTCACTAATCCATCATTAGGAAAAAATACAGTCTCAAAATGTATAGCTCAAAATAAAAAAATGTTTTTTACCAGGAACGCAAGTAATTCAATACACTCGACGCGGTGAATTCCCATCCCATACAAGCTGAAATCTGGATTTTTTTTCTTCTACTTTTTCTTCTTAAATCTTAAGGAAAATGAACTTACCCTGGGGTTTGAAAGTTATCAAAACATTCCCAACAATTTCGACTTCAAGGTGCTTTGAAAAGTTGGTTGTCTCCAGTTCAGTTCGGTAACTGAATTATAAAAATTCTCAATAGAAGTGAGTATCACAACCAGTTCTGATGTGTTTGTATGTGTGCCCATAAACAGATTGTGATAATACTTCGATGTCAGATGCTAGTAATTTCCCACAATAACTGACCAGAGAAAATATGGTTTAGGTCTATTCGAATGTCTTTAATCAATGGAGAGTGTTAACTTTCGAACCTCTTGGTTTGTATCTTGCTGAAGAACTTCGCACCACCCTTAATTTTTTCCAATATGGCCTTAAGTATATTTACTGTTTAATATTACTTCACTTTTGACGTCCCAGTCAAGAATAACATGTCATATAAACTCTTATACATGTATATACTCGATAGGGTGATCGAGTATCCGTGAAACCACCAGTTTGAAGAGACAGGTTTGAAAATACAATAGAAATTTTCATCCATACATAAATAACGAACTCTGAAAAGTAATGTGTGATCTAGGAACTTTTAACCACTCATTTGTGTCGATCTTTGTCGATGTGTTCTACTGATTCATCTCACTGCTCGTAGGGCACCCCCTCTCTTGCTGGAATCCCCTCACTACTGCGTGGAGAGCGCTGCCCCCCCCCCCCCAGCGTTGACTGAGTTATGAGGTGAGGGCCCTGGTCACTCATAAAGTCAGGTGACGGATGAGGTGGAAATATCACGATGCCTGTACAAGGCTGTGACTTGTGGAACGAGTATGGGACGCAGCTTACATGTCCTCACACTACAAACATGACGAAGCACATGAAATGCCAGCGAGTTTTGTAGTGAGTTCAGGCACTGCCTAAAGAGCTAAGTGAGTTTGGCGGACAGTGGATTGAGAGGATAAGATAAAACTATGGTACTAAAACTTCATCACTAAACCATTGAAAGAGGTTATCTCTCTAAATTTCATGCACTTTGCTGATTGTACATGAAAATTACTGTATCTAAATAATCGACATTTAGTTTATATTATTCAGCCTTTAATTCTCATCTGAATAGATGATGTGGAACAGAAATACAAATCCCTTAGTGGAATTATCAATCACTAAAACCACTATGAAAAAAGCATTGATTGAACATTCTATTCTGAATACCCAGTGTTACAAATCACAAACACTCCTCGATATCACAATGAATTAATTGAATCCAAAAATTTATTATCAAACATGCTGCGTTTAAAATAAAGTCAAATTTATATCCCAGTTTGGCCCATTTTTCCCCGGGTGCGGTAATTTATTTACAAAAAACATTCCGTCGTTAGGATCATCAAACTAAATTTAGAGCGATGTCTTTTAGATGCAAATTCTAATAATTGAACTCTCATTACCAAATCTGCTACTGACTTCCCGATGTTTCTCATCATTCATGAATAACAATAAATTTCCTATGTTTTCAGTTGCTGGACGACC
>SDVV010023496.1:0-12749 GCA_016164225.1 Gammarus roeselii | reverse complement strand
CGAAGTTTGGGTGGATGGATGGTCTGAAGCAGGCGTTGGGAAGAAGAGACATGAATGTGGAGGTGGCGAGAGAGCGTGCAATGAACAGGCGTGAGTGGAGAATGGTTGTGAATGGTTGATTTTGACGCTGCTCTGGTGTGCTTTCCCGCCCTTGGCATCCCGCTGTCGGGATGGTCGTGGGTGGGGGGGCCCGGCCATTATGACGCGGCGGGGGTAAACCAGTGAAAACTGTCGGGCCCTGCCGCTGACGACGGTTCCTCGGTGCATTCGGGACCCAGAGTGTAAGTTGAGGGGCTACCGGCCGGACCCTTTAGCATAAAAGGGCTAAGCTGTGTCAGTGTGCGCGTGTGAGGGTGTGAGGTGCGCCTTGCCGTCGGCCACCTCCCTTTCTGGGGGATGCGGCCTAGTGTCTGTATCTGTACGCGTTGGTTGGAGTAGTTGCCTTAGGTACAATTGCAGGTCTAGGTTGACCGGAGGTGGGCTGATCATCCATGTTGGAGTTGTAATTTGAAGAATTCGGTAGGAGAATGAATGCTTAATAGCTTCACGATTGATGTTCAGCGAGGTCAGCAGGTTGTCCACACGAAGGGAAAACGGTGGGCATATGTTCTTTTAGGCCGCGAAAAGGCGCTTATCGGTTATGCTGGTGATGTGGCTGATTGGCGGGTTGTTGGTTCGACTTCTAGTCTTAAAATAATATTGTAGCAAAAGTTTGTCTCGCCGGAGCGGAAGTGGAAGTTTGTTAGCGAGCACATTAAGAGATTCGATTGGGGTGGAGCGGAACGCGCCGGTTGTGATATGCAAAGCATTGTTTGCGATGGTCGAGAGAGGGTCGAGAGAAGTTTTGGCTGCTGAACCGTAGACAACGGCTCCGTAGTCCATGCGCGATCGTATTACTGCTCTGAACAACGTCATTCCGGGGTCCATGTCGGCACTGAACTACAGGGATGTTACCGATTGGATAAGTCCCGTCGACCTTTCGCATCAAGTTGCCAGGGCTGCAATGTGGGGTAGCCACGTGAGTTTAGGGTCCCACCTAAGACCCAGGAATTTTATCGTTTCTTCGTATACTAGAGGGGTGTTGAGCAGCGTCAAGGCTGGTTTCAGGTGTAAACCGGGCACAAGAATAAAGTGCATGCTTCTAGTTTTAGAGGGCGAGCATCGGAATCCGTTTAGGGGAGCCCAGTTCCCGACTAGGTTTTGGCACTGCTGGAGTTCATATTGAATTGTTCATAGGCTGGGGTGTCGGTAGATTATTTGTAGGTCGTCCACGTATGGTGATGAGAGCAGTCTTCCGTCTCGGGGAAGAATGTCGGCTAACTGATCGATTTTGAGGATAAAAAGTGACACTGAGGACGCTTCTCTGTGGGAGACAGTGTCGCCAAACTTGACCTTGAGGGTGCGATTTTGTAGAAATTGGTGGATGAAACGTGGTAGCCGACCTCTCAAACCTTCACGATGTAAATCCTTCATGATCCCGTATTTCCACGTAGTGTTGTATGCTTTTTCAACGTCGAAAAATATGGAAACCACATGTTCTCTTCGGACGAAGGCCTGTCTAATGTCTGATTCTAATCGTATGAAGTGGTCCGTTGTGGAGTGGCGCTTGCGGCCACCGCACTGGATGTTGTTATGGCCTGCATGCATTTCAAGGTAGTCGACTAAGCGTGAGTTTATCATTCTTTCCTCAGTCTCACATAGGACGCTGGTTAGGGCAATGGGACGATAGTTATGTAGGTCGCTGTGACATTTTCCGGGTTTGGGTATCGGGATAATTACGGATTCCCGCCATTGGTTGGGAAAGAATGAATTTTAATACAACGTATTGAACACATTTAGTAGGTGCAGGAGAGCGTTGTCAGGAAGGTGTTTGATCATGTTGATGTGCACTCGGTCCGGCCCGGGTGAGGTTTCACGAGTGTGGTCAATTGCATATTGTAGTTCATGGAGGGAGGAAGTTTTGTTGTAGAATTCTTCATTGGCGGATGTGAAGTCGATATGCTCACTTTCTCTTAGGATCTTTTCCCGTTGGAAAGAAGCCGTATAATTTATTGATTGTGATATTTGGCTGAAAGTCTGAGCTAGTTTTCGCGATGTCCGCGTATGAAGAATTGACAATGTCTCCGTCCTACAGTATGTGGATAGGTCGCTCGGGGCGACCTAGGAAACGTCTGATTTTTCCCCATACTTAGGAAAGAGGGGTGTTTCGATTGATTGTATCAACTAATTGGGTCAGCTTTCTTGCTTCTTCTCCACGCTATGTTTGCGGAACACGGCAGTTTCCCTTTTCCAGGCTACTCGGTTCCTGGGGGAACGTGCGCGGTGGAAGGCCCCGTACATCATTTCACGCTGGTCCATTGCTTCTTGTACCTGCGGGCAACACCCAGGTTTCGGGAAAAAGGTTGAGGGTACATATTGGGGAATGCAGGCAGAAGTTGCACTTTGGAAATTTTCGTACAGATGTATGATAAGGTCGTGCTCTGAAATGTCTTCGGGAAGGCCCTCCACATCGTCCCACGCGACATGTGTCGATGATGCCTCCCAGCTGGCTTTCCGGTAGTTGAATCGAAGTTCCTGTGCGTCGGGGATTGTTTGGTCGGTTAGTAAGGAGCTATATGATCACTGGGTTGTGATCACTGTCATGTGTTGAACACAGGACTCCCCAAACGAGTTAGGGAGCTAAAATGGGGGAACAGATTGATAAATCGATGGCGGTTATACTTTCGACGGTGATCCGTGTAAGGTTGTCCGTCGTTAAGAAGAACCAGGTTGTGGGTGTCTATGGTGTTGGCCATCATCACCCCTCTGGGGTCTGTTCTCACGCATCCCCACACTTCGTGGTAGCTGTTGAAGTCACCAAGGAGGAGTACGGGATGATGTAGTTGGTTAAGCAGATCGGTCATTAGTGCCTCCGCGAGGTCGAGATTTCGTGACGAGTAGATACATACCACTGTAATTGGTGTTGAGATACATATCTTCACTGCGACAGCTTGGAGTTCTGTTCTCAGAGGGAGAAGGTGATGAGGTATGCTTTGATGGATCATAAGTGTCACTCCGCCGTGTGCAGTCACATTATTGTGACCTTCGCGACGGTGTATGACATATTGAGGGATTGTGAAGGTGGCTGTGTCACGGAGTTTGGGTGGAGATGAGCGATAATACTTCATCTTTCTTGCCAGTAAGTCCCTGGCAATTCCACTGAAGTATTGTGTTATTGTTTACTTCGGATTTGTTTCACCCCCAGATTTTGATGGTCTGGAGCGGTCGCGTGGTTTGTAGGAACTTTCGTAGTGTTCTTGTCTACAACGCGCAGGTGTCCTAGATCGAGAGCGTTCGCATGAGCGTCCGCTTTCTGTAGAACATGATCTCCTAGACTCACTGTGTTCTGGGCTGTGAGTGCTATTGTAGGAGGATTAGATTAGAGTGACGAGGCTTTCTAGCGCGCTCGAGTCATTGTCCTTCTGGCGCCGAATGTCAAACCAGCAAACAGTGCTGCATCAAGTTAGTCTCTGTTTTACTTCTTTTTCAATGTTCGAGTTAAGGTATACTACTGCGCAAAGGCAAAGTTCTTTGCACGGCGAACGTCTATAGTATGTACGGGTGTCACAGGAGGTACAGGAACTCCTAAGGTGCTGAGGCCATATGGTCCCAGCACTCACCGGATGGCAGTAAGGAGGAATAACACACTACCTACCCTGCTTCAGAGCCCCAAGGATCCGCAGTATTCCTTTAGGTGCGGGCTACACGCTCCAACACCTGCTGAGGGGGAAGGTGAAGTAGAGACAGAAAACGGGGATCCCATGCATGAGATCTACACTAGGTGTAGAGAATTTCACGCATGAGAACAGCAAGAATGGAAAGAAGAAGGAATATTTCTAGAGAAAGGCTGCATGGAAGAAAGAGCGCAATTTGGCTGTTATTTGCCACCCAAAAGGAGAATAGTTAGAACCGGTGTGTGAATGTTTGAGTGTGTGTGTCTGTGTGTGCGTGCGTATGTGTGTGTGTGTGTTCCTGTGCAGCAACTATTAGGTGAGTTGTTAAGAAGGAGTCTGAGACAAGTTTAAGGAAATTTGAACTAAACATAAGATGCAAATGAGGTAAATAAAAAGTCAAGCAAATCAGGAAGGGAGAGAAAAGGAGAGATAGTAAAGGGTGAAGAAGAGGGGAGTCAGAAGGGAAATAAGGGTGTTCACCCCCCCGGTTGGGTCGAGACTCCCTGCGGCCCGTGAACCTAACAGATGACTAGGGGGGGTCTTGTAGGAGGAGGAGGAGGAGGAGGAGAACGAGGGAGTACGATCTATGTGTTTTCTTCTTGAGCGAGCGCGTTTCTCTTCTATGGAGTTTTTTTTAAACATTATGATGGGCAAAGTAGTAATCGTTGGGATATTTGAGTCGAGTGCGATGCATGGTAGATCAGTGGTTTCAGGTATCAGTTGTTCGTTGAAGATTTTCAATGCGTCCTCGAGCAGGCGATGGTCGTTCTCACTTGTGAGATGTTCTGGTGTTGGACATGTTAGCCGAGGGTTGAATACTTCACTTTGGTTTCCGCTGGGTGCGGTTGCAGTTAAGACAGTCAGGATTCGTTCAACTCTCTGATCGAGGCGAGCTGCGGTTTATGGGGTGCTACTAATCTTTTTGTTTAGTGGCGAGAGGGTGTCGCGTATCCCGCGGTCGTCGTCGGAGGAATCATCGTCTCTTGGCCTTTTGCTTTTTGGGTTCTTGGATCTCTCCTCATAGTCGACCGAGGCAGCATCCATCGCAGTGCTTTCCTGGGCACTGGTGGATTCGTTGTTTGGGGCGCCCGCCTCTGTTACGAGGGCGGTCGCTGGGCTGGTTGTGGTATTGTTAGTACTGAAGAGGGGTGTTGGTGTCGTGGTAATAGTTTGTGTTAACGGTACGCGAGTGTTGTCAGGTGGGGCAACCTTAGTTGTGGATTCAACTGCTTTGCCGTAATTTAAATTACGGCAGTGTGGGTTTTCGTCGTAAAAGATTTATATGGCTTGTTGTTGTGTGACTCTGCGGTCGTTTTGTACGATTGTCATTGCTTTTTGGTCCATCTGGTTTGGGTAGTCACGGTCGCCTGCCTCATGGAGGCATGAGCAGTGGTAGCATTTAGGTTAGCGGGCTGTGCAATCCTTTCGGTCATGCTCGCCGGCGCACCTTTTACAGCGTTGGCGTAAGTATGGCTGGCAGTAATTGATGACGTGGCCGTATTGCAGGCATTTTATTGCACATTGCAGGCCATGTCACCACTGGGTAAGTTTCTGTTTTTCCCAGTTCGCCCGGGATTGCTATGAATTCCGGTGTGTCACGTCTTGGGAAAGTGATTTGATATGCGGTGGTGTTGCTGTTTCGTGTGGTTTGATCCATTCTGCTAGGGAAACGTTGGTGACGCCATAATCCTTTGCTAAACCTGTTGCAAAAGCCCTTAGGTTTTGGGAGTGTAGTTGGAAGTGTATATAATTCGTCTTGTAGCATTAAAGAACGGATGTATTTCGACAGTTACTTCGTGCTTGTCTATTTTGTTAATCCTTTGTACAGCGTTATTTGGCGCGACATTTACGACGTGGGCCAGTACTTCTTTCCCTGTCGGTTTATGTTTATCGGTCTGCCTCCCAGTTGTTTGGAGAGCAAGTTCACTATGATGAATGGGTTCATTGAGGGAGCAACTTTGTTTGCACCGCTATCTATAAGCGTTATGAGGAAGTGGGTAGGAAATGATGCTGATCTTCTCTCCTGGGTGTGAGGGTCAGCCTGGGGGGAGTGAATCGCGGCCGCAGCCTTTCGTCGCCCATATTTATGCTTCATTTGGTATTGCAGAATCTCCCCTGTCTTGTCCTGAGGGCAGTCTCCGTGTCCCGTAAGGTAGCCGTTTACTTTGCAGTAAAAGCAGTAAGATTCTTCGGATGGTCACGACAACGGATCGTCCCGTTTATCGTGGTCGTCTTGGGAGCAGTGTGAGCATCTTTGCTTACCGTGACAATCTCTGCTCGTATGTCCGTATTTCTGGCACTGATAGCATCGCATCGGACGTCTTTCGAAGGGTGTAACCTTGGTTTTGGTGTCAAAGAAAGGTATGTCCATGTAGTTAGGTGGGGTGGGGCAATTGAATTTAAGCAGAAGGGCCGTGGAGGTGTTTTGTTTTTGGTGATATTTTCGCTTCAACTTCACATTCCTTGTATTGGCCGAGTCCGGTGATGAACTCGACAACTTCATCACTCTGGAGACCTTCGATATAAATCAGGCCTGAACTCATGGAAAAAGTTGGGTGTGGTATGATTTTGCAAGGCTTTTCGCATTTTCTGTTACTGGAGAGTATAGAGTCATTTTCAAGTTTTGTGTCTAGTTTAATGGTGAAGCTATCGTCACCGCTGGCGGTGATGTTGAGAATTGGACGGCCAGTCATCCAGTCGGGTACTCATAGTTGCAAAAAGGTTCTCGAGTTTAGTGAGGCGTTCACCAACTTTACTGTAGTGCGCCGAGCAGTCCTCCGTCTCCAGCTCGGGTAGGCCCATCATTTTGCTCATCTTGCCATGGGCAATCTGCATTCAAATTATATTCGCGTCCAGCTTCGAAAAGCGTTCATTTGTGTCATAAACTAGAATTTGAGTCAGGTCTCCTGTCAATAAGGAACTTCTGAGTGGTTCGTTGTCCTTTCTCGCTGACAGGTTCAAGTGTGACCCTCTGGAGGGACCGTCAGCCCCTCTTCGATAGGGCATGGTCTTGCCCATTGTTTGATCCCAGGCTTCTACCCGGGGTTCTGGGTGAATGAAGATGGGCCTTCTTTACATAGAACTTGAAATGTATATAAGTATATTCATATACGTTCTTAAAATTGACCAAAATTAACTTGAATCTAATATTATAACTAGACTTAGGAATGAATATTTATAGTGTACGGTTTTGGTTTCAAATAAACTTTTTATGTAACGTTTTTTTTCTTTCAAACTCCGGTGTCAGTGAGGGGGGGGGGTCACCTCTGTGTGCACCAAGGGAGGGGATGCAGCTTCAAACTGAAAGGGGGGACAGTGGAGTATCTTTTAACTCAGAACATAACAAAGGGACAAATGAACTTGGTGGTTAACAAGAACGCCGCGGGAAGGCAGATGAGCATGGGATCCCTCTGAGGTGCCTTATTGCTCTCGCTCTGAAGAAATGATAGTCGATCTTTCTAATTATAAAACTTCAACCTTTGCAAGACGATATTCGGTCTCGGAGCGATATTCGGCTTAGAGCGGTGACCGACTCTTATTCCGGTACTGCAAAAAAAGGATCTTCTATACCCTGAAAACTTTGGAGCTTAGACGCGATGAACAGTATGCGATGTTAATTTCAAACTCTGTTAGTTGTCCGTCATTGGTTACGATACTGCCTCTGCGCAAAGCTGCTCTGAACTCTGCGTTTAAGTGCTTCCACTACTCTGACCATGACCACAGTGTCAGGGTGCTGCCCCTTCACAGACTACAGCATTTGAGTACTGCCACTCTCCTGATCATAATCGCAACGTTTGAGACCTCCCGATGCTCTGATCATGATCACAACATTCTAGTAGTGCACTTTTCAGCGTAGAAGTGCTGTCACTGTTCCGATCATGACCACACGTTAGAATGCTGCTACTGCTTTGATTAGTCGTTCAGCGTTTTTCTTAGCAGATTGCTTGTCACAAAAACTATTCCCAAATCTCGTTTGGCTGGAATGATAACTAAGCAGTCCACGCCGACATGCAGCAGTCATGACAACCGGTACCTAACAATATTCTCCTGGTCCTGAAAGAATGGGAGCTAATTACTGTTAGAGCACAGTTATACATCCAAAGCCCATTGCAATCTGATCCAGGAACACGGCGCAGACGGGACGGCAACTGAGGAGCATCTGGTCACTTTCATCTCGCTATATCGCTCATGTACAAGTCATTAAGCAAAACAAAATCATCATGTGGAGCTTAAAATATAGTAAGATGCTAGCAAAGCGCGATTATTACGTCAGTAATGACTAGCTCTAACAATAATGGAGTGACGTCTAAATTACCAAGATGCTTGCCAAGCCGTTAATCTTCAGAGTTTATTACAAATAGACATGTTGTAATATAATGACGCCGTAATTAGGAAAATGCTGCCGAAGCGGATATTGAAACGTATTAGCAATAGCAGTAACAACATTAAGAAACTCACTTAGAGCCTAGGGGTATGAACAAAACAATTGTGACCTTGAGGTGGCAATGGTACGTAGCCACTATTCCCGATAATGAGCATCCAGTGGAGAGTAGGTAAAATAAGATGGATGTTCAGGTAGTGGAATCATTAATATGAGTAGCTAGTTCTATCATAGCTTTTATGCATGCAAATATGCGTCTTGAAAGATTAGGTCATGAAGTTCGAATCAAATAAGCAGCAGTTCCGGAGTGTCAAGTGTTGCCCATCTAAGGGCGCTGTAAGATCGTATGTCTCACTCGTCGGTTCCATGAAAAAAAATTATTTCACCCCTATTAATGACAGCATTGGAGTGAAAGACTATGTCTCTATACATATACTGGGCTGAAAAAAAGACTCCAGCATGTATAAGTAGACTATAAAAGGTTTCTCTCAAATAAACAAATATAAAAATCTTGTGAACCGCGGCTGCTCTTATCGTACACAATAATGCCATAAAATAATTAAGCTTAAAGCTAGCCAGGTAAGATAGAAGTGCGCATAACTTGCAGCTTTACAGGACTAGAAATGACTACGAAAATACTGGAATAAAACAGATACACGAACAGCTAAGACAAAGGAGACAAAGACCAGAACTATGCCGACCGTAAGGTGACAAATAGGATTACAGAGCCCCATATACCTTCGACCCATAAAAGAGAACAAGGCTGCCGATACAACATCCAACAGAATTCTTACCATGGCTTCAAGAAATCAGTGTGGACGAGGCCAAACTTGTGAACTCACTTTTTTGGAAGGAGGTAGGACTGGTAAGAATATACCGATGTTCTACCAAAGTAGTTCTTGCCAAGTCAAAGAAGCGTAATGTATGTTACCACACTATGACACGAAACAAATTATCGAAGGTTTACTGGCAGAGCTTAGGAGTCCCAAGGCAAGGCTACAATACAGTAGTTCTGACGTTAGGATCGTACCAGCGATGAGGTGCTAGAACGTCAAGATTGGCCCCGTCTCGTGGTCCAAGATATCTGAAAAAGTGCATTGACTGAAAATTCCAACAGAGAACTCAATTTGAGCTTGCAGCGCATCTAATGAGACATTCATTGCCTCGCATCAAACATTGGCACAAATTTATGATTTTTTTTTCTCATAGATAACCAAAAAATATGATCCTGAAAGGCAAAAGAGAAATAAACACAATGCCTGCATATTCATCATATTACTAAATAATGAAGGTCTCCCTGGAGAGAGATTGATATAAAACTGAGTTATACCGCGCGGAGGTTTTGCAGTCGCAACTTCAAATCGTCCAACAAAAAGGTTTGTTGTACTGCTGATCGTGCCAGTATATACCATGAATATAGCAGTATGAAACCTGCGTGACAAAATGGTGGTAAAGTATTTAGGGCGAGGTAACGTTCATTTGGTGATGTGAACTCAAGTGTGGTTCTTCCGTAGAGCAATCATCTGTTACGTTGAATGAACCCAAGGCAACATGACTCCCGAACGGTACCATGCATCACCCATGATGATGAACAAGGGCAGCGTGAATGTGAGGTACTGTAGGCGCCAGAAATAGCGTCGTTTCATGTTTCGCTTCCGATATCCTTGCGTAGAGATAGGATGTTTTTAAGTATGCATTTGCATATGCCGTTTTATCTAGGGTTCGAGAAAACAGATAAATGTTGACACAAACTTAAAACCGGCACTTACATATGCTGTTTCATCTAGGGTTCGAGGAAACAGCCATCTGTAAAAACACTTAAAAACGTACAATCTTCATGCAGAAATATCGCTAACAAAACGCTAAAGACCCTATTTTTGACGTCTTTTGTTCCATGCAGCTATCACATGTTATAGTGGACAGCGTGACTGGTGTGAGATACGCTGGACCAAGGCAATGTGACACACGAGAGAGACCATAAATACCTGTGATGATGTTGAACCAAGGCAGCGTGACGTAGGTGAGGTAGGCGTTGAAAGGTACGGACTGCGCTCGCCTGTTCTCTTTCCAGAAGTGGAAGGTCTGTGTGAAGCCTCGTGTGCTCCAGAGCGGGTTGTAGGCACCATCGTCCAGCTCTGAAAACAAGTTGACTTGAGTTCAATCAGAGAAGCAGGTCAAGTTGACCGTTAATTGAGAGTATGATTCAGCACACATAAAATATCAAGATATTTCAGTACAAGCAGGGCATTTATTTCGAGTTCATTGACTAAGCTAAACAAATATAATGACACATCTGATGGTCATTTCTCTACAATTCAAGATATACTAACTTCCCCAAACTTACTTTTACGAATTCCAAGGAGAGGAGAGCGAGTTGCTGAGAAACTGCAACTTTGACGGTAGCAGCTATGCATGCATAAAATTACTACTAACACAAGTCGAAGACTAATACAGAAGAAAACGTCAAGAGGTGCCAAGGTGTCTACAACGAAGCCAGAGAGTCATTTTGCTCAACTCACTGATATCGCAGATGAAATTGAAGGTCGTACCATCGGGAGCAATTCTGTAGGGCATCGATATCTTTCGTCTCCGTGATAGTTTCTTTTTCTGCAGCAATGGGCTGAGAGTAGAAGCCTCGGCCGCTTCAGATGCATCACTTTCATCATCCTCCGCCGTTGCTTCTTTGGCGCTGTCAACCTCGCCCTGGACATCGGTGTCCTCCACTGGAAGGTTCCGGTAGATGATTCGCGTCCCCTTAATGCAAGCGCTAGTCAGGTACCGGCGCTTGCCACCTAAAGCAGATCTTGACGGGACTGCGAAGCTGGAGGGAGTAGGCTGGAGACGCGAGGTCGACGGACCTGCAACCCCTTGGCTTCCAGGACTGGAAACTCTGACGGCAGTGCCCGGAGGTTTCTTCATGACATAACTGTTCTTCGTGCGAGGGAGGGTGCAGAAAGCATCAACCATTTGGCCTGACGCTGGCTCTGTGTCAACATAGGGACTGTGTGATGATGCTTCAAGTACATCAGTAGTTCCTGCGAAATCAAGGGACTGGGTGCGAGTTTTCAAGGTTTTTTGAATATCGCCTTCCGACTTGTTTTGACAAAATTCTGAGGTTGGAGTCTTACACACTCCTATCCCATATGAGTTCGTGCTTTTGGCTGATGGTGTTTGGGGATGAACAAATTGAACTTCAGGCATGCCTGACAGCGAGTTAGTTTTTGTAATACGTCTTTGGCTATGAGTTCTACTAGTTTGTTGGGCTCCGATCAAGAGGGGTTCAAATTCTTCTGGCTCTTCTTCAGACCCTTCAGCATCAGACGAGCTTCTTCTTCTCTCTAGCGAATTTATTTCAGTCGATGGTGGACAATCTATGCCAGAAATGATTTCAAACCCAGAACCTAGTGCTTTATCAATACTACACTCCTTCTTTGTGTCGTTCTCTTCCTCATCTGCTGAAGCAAAATTTATGAGAGCGTGGTCTACTCCATCAAAAAATTTCTCCACATCGCCTCGAGAGCGCATTAATGCTTCACCTTTTTCTGTAGTGGACAGATCTTCCTGTTGAGAATTGGACGGACTCTTCAAGACTTCAACGTCATCAATCAATCTTGCAGGCGGGTCTGTGTACGAACTGTCTTCAACTGACGGTGCATAAGATGACGTCATTCGATCAGTGACAGTAATCCCAGCGAGCGGGTCAACGTCATGGGACGCTTGTTTGAACTTAGCTGGTCGTGCTTGAACTGGTACTACTGTTGTTGTCTCCCCCACAACAGCAGTAGTAGTAGTTCTGGCACCTCTAGAAGTTTGTTCTTCGTCAGAAGCGCCAACTTGGCCGTCGTCTCCTGAACTAGACACAACGCCAGTCACGGGTCTGGTGGAGTGGAAGTGACGGCACTTGACGCATCGGAACCTCTCGATAATCTCGAGGTCGTTGTCCGCAGAGGCCAGCTGCCTGGCGCCACACACGATACAACAACGGCCGCTGCACAGAGAGCCTGCTCGTCCCAGGAGGTGTGGGCGGTGGCAGCGTACAAGCAGGAGATAGCAACATAGGAAATATAATGTAGATCGGTCTTGGCGGTTGAGGACGGGGGTGTAGCAGCAACGACGGTGGAAGACGGTAGATTGGGTTCGCGTAATTAGCAATGGTATCGTTGTGTTGCACATAGAGGAGTGTTTGCGTTGAGGGCCATCGACGCCAATACCACCAATGACGGTCATGACGGCAGTGCAGCAGAGCGCGCCAATGGTGGTCGGTTCGATACGAGGACGAAAACAGAGGGAGAAAAACAACACGTTTGCAAATAAATAGAACAGTAAACAATAAAATGATTTCAATTGTAATGGTCAAGTGAATGTAATAGCTACATACATTACGCATAGAAGCAAAAAAGTACAGTTTAGGTATTGTATTAAGTGAACCAACAATGGCCGGGATCCTTGGAAACTGCAGAATAAAAGGAACTGAACAGGAGGTAAAAAGGAGCAAAACTGTAGCACTATCAACAGTAAACGCATAACAAATATTTATATTTCTTAAAAAAAATTAACCATCAGGGAACATTTTATTAACATACGAAATAACTATATAAAGCCACAGACCATGTAAAATAATTATGACAAAGTGAATCCTTTATCCGCACCTTTCT
>SDVV010023495.1:0-12749 GCA_016164225.1 Gammarus roeselii | reverse complement strand
ATAATATGAAATAAATCATATATCAATACATAAATTGTGTTTATTTCACCTTTTTATGTAAAAATACCGAAAATCTCAAAAATCCATAATAATTTTTCCAGTACTGTATGATGTATTGCTACATGTTACAAAGTATCATAAGCTCTTGTAGTGGTTTTAAGTATTCAGCAGATGTTTTTTTTGCACGCTGCAAAAACTAGAGATCCCTATTGAATTTTCTGCGGAAGTGTTGTGGACAGGATAAAGTGATTTATTGGAATACATATTTGTGGAACCCCATTTCCGAAATTTGTTCATAATATGCGCATTGCGATCAAAATTTACTTATAATAAAAAAATCTGATGACAGCAGGTTTGTTTATGGGTCGATCAGTTCAAATCTTATTTGTCATTGTTTTTCTTGGATGCAATTGCACACAGACTAACGCGGCAGCCTCACTAAGAACCTTTTTTGTGGGAATACTGAAAATTTGGTCAGCTCTTTTACATAAAAATATTACCGACCGCCAGTTTTTTAGTCGCTAAGCGGAGGCTGACGTAAATGACGTCGATCAGAAGCAAACATGGAAGCCGCTGGTCGAAGAACCTCGAAATGTGTACCACGGAATCCTACTGGTGGCGATGCCGTCTTCTAATGTCCCGATTTTCATTTGCCCTTTCAATTATTATGCACTGCTCTTTTGTGGATACCAACAAGTGCCATTAGAATGATGCTGTGAAATAAATGGGATTCAATCCGATAATTTAGAATCATCAGAACCAGCAAATTGGCCCGTGTGCTGAGTCATTTAGCTTCATTTTAAGCGTTCATGTGGTGGAAGCTGCTAATTGAGGATGCATGCAACTGACACGAGGAGATAATTGGTTGTGTTTGGGAGCGACGGGCGTTGGTTCGTGGGGCAGTAATTGGGATCTGTCAGACACTTGAGTGACTGCCCAAAGGCTTATGAGAAAAGTATAGACGGATGCGTGCTGGTAATAAGAAGAAACACAACCCAGGAAAAGGTGATTATCAGGTGTTTATTCTTTTAAATGAACATCACGTTCAAGATAAAGATACTCTCAAAATGGATTTGGAGAATGCAAGCGCTTTCTCCAAAGCACTTTCCATACCCACCCACTTTCCCCGCTTACTACCAGTAGCCTGTTTTTATTCCCCGATGTTTGTGGGCTGGCCTCTGTATATACAGGAGACCAAACACTCACCCTCGTGTTTAGGTAGCTTCGAATCTTTACCCTTCAGTTGTCCATAGAAGTCAATGGTTTCGAGGATACTAAACTACCCACTCGGCCACCGACCTTGCCGTCCAAAGAACTTTGATGAATATCAACTTCACAATAAGCAAATAGTAGAACTGTTGAAAGTAATTAGTCATCATGTGACCTTGATAACCGAATATAAGTAGTTCCTCGACCCCTATGATTTGTGAGGCAAATTTGATATGTTCCGCTACGCTGAAAGTTCAACATTTTCTCGTATTCGTTCTTGTGTTTATACACCTTTCGGTTGGAACTAAATCCTTAAACGTCACAACAGCTAGGTTGTGGTTGTTGACAACCTCTAATCCACGCCAACCCCACCAAAAAAGCAGCATGTTATTTTGCGAAGTTTTCGTAATAAGTCGGCAATCAAATCATCAATATTCTGAAAATATTTCAGGAATCACGTAATCGTTCCCAGATAAAATGTTGATCTCATCTGAGATCATAATTCGTACGTAGAGTGTGATCGCGAAATGATGGTCCTTTTTCATGACGATGTCTTTTCTGAACCATTGAAGTTAGAAGATTGAAATATATTTAGTCGCAAAGAACAAGACTTACAACTTATTTGATGTATTTTTTTACTTGCGACATGACCACCTCGGAAGTCAATACATCTATAGATGCGAATAGCTAAATTTGTTATTAAATGGGGTGAAATATTGAGGGTGATGAATATAATGACTTCTTGAACTTGTCGTTTCAGGTCTATATGGTGTGGCAAGGAATACACCTTCTCCCACAGAATCACAACCATTTTCCGTTGTGGAAATTGGGCTTGTGCTGTAACGCCATCTTGCTGAAACTATTCGGCAGGATATTTGCCATTGGAAAATATGCAATCTAACAGGTCCGAATAATTGGCAGCGTGATTTGACTAAGCATTCTCTGTTTCATGATCCTCGAATAATTATAGCTCCTAAAAAATTCCCTTAGTTCTCACCATACAATTTTTGATAGTTCTGTTTATGTAGATGTGGTCTTCATCACTAAAAACTTTGTTATTCGAAGTCACCTGTTCATCAGTGCACATCTTCAAATTATGGTCTTTTTGAGAGTTCTCTCCTTAACTGTCTCTCAGCAGCCCATTTCCTGACTGATCTTCTGCCATCGGAATCGACTAAAATATGCACCATGTCAATGTTCGTTTCCGTTCTAACACTTTCCATACGCCCTGAATTTTGTTTGTATTTACATAAATACAAATGTCTCGTGAGCATCCCCCTTGACGTGCTTGTATCGAACTGTTTCCTTGTTCAATCATTTTACATAACAGAAATGCAACCTACGAATAGTTTGGCATACGAAGCGGTGTTGAGTCATCAATTCCACAACAAACTTTGGCTGTTCAAAAATCAATTACACAATTTTCGTAGGAATAGATAACCATGATGAAAATGCCTTCTTTTTCCGGATCTGCCCACATCCATTATTATCGTATATAATCTACCGAATTTAATTGTGAATTTTGTTCATTGCAATGAAACTCATATAATCCATGTTTGTTTAATAGCTAAGATAATATAACATTATCAACATTGGGACGCTTGTAGCGGTCACCTGTACAATAACATGCATTCATCGCACGCAGTTGATAATCTATTTTTCAAGGAAATTTGTCTCATGATTAGTTGTACTGCTTCTATTTAATAATATATTGTTAGTTCAAAGGAAATTTCTGTGTTAAAGCCGAGACACAAGTTTGCCAACGAAGGAAATAAATGGAAGTGTAAAAGTTTACTGAGAAGCTCGGCTCTTGCATGCGATGATACCATACATTTATTAACTTGAATCTGAAATGTTTTTTTCTCTCACTCCTATATTAATAACCGGTCCACACTCACAATCCAGAGTTCGTTTCAAATTTGACGGGGCAACTATCGTTTGTTTCGTATGTCAATTTACGCGCGTTCGATTATATTTTTTATTTTATGTTAGTCAGGATTCAAAATAAATAAAGATGTGGAATACATATCAATTTGTTGTTGTATATCCCAGAAATATTGATTAGCTAAATGAGCGCACGTTCTCCCCATAGTGGATAATATGAGTTTAATCTCTCTACACCGGGGGTACTTGCTAGAAATAACTGTGGGACGTAGGCATTCCAGTAAATCGGTTATATCAACTATTTCTGCATACACAGCACAGAATAACTATTGTAGTGTGTATGCCTTTCACTGGCAAAAAGAAGAGCAGAAAATAACGTGTTAAGCGAATAATTCTTGGTAATTGAGCCGGAACATTGACAGTGAAATGGGCATGACTATAATCACCATGTTTACGTGTATGGCTTAGAGAGGATGAGCGTCTATCGTTGGTATTGGCGTCTGCCAAACGACCTCGACGACGACCAGAGATTCATTTACGGGGTAATATTGACGACGTTGGCCAGGCTATGAACAAAACATAATTGAGATCTTGACTGACCTTGCGGTGGTCACTCACGTTATTGACTGCTATCATACAGGCGGTGCAGGGTGGGTGGGAGCGGAATGGGTGAGCTGAGCCACATGGTATTGAGGGTTTTATGGAGCACTGTGGTGGTCAATGATTTTTTTGGCTACTGTCGTGCCGGCGTTGCAGTGAGGGAGGAGAGGCAGTGTGAAGAAGTGCTGAGCGACGCAGTATCGGGGCCACTGACGTTTTTGGTCATTTTTGTGTAATCGGCGTGGCTTCCGAGAACTCATTTCCGAAAATCTAGGGCCAAAGGGTTACATTTGTTTGGGTGTGAGTGTATGAGAGGAGAGTGATGTTTGACTTGCCGTCGGTCGCCCCGCATTTTGGAGGATTCAGCATAATGACCCCATGTTTATATGTACGATGATTGACATTGGCGGCGCCGATTTCTGTAGATTATCCCACATTGAATAAATAAACAAATTTCCATCAAAATCATTGATTATCTCATGCGCTGTTCCTAACATCTAGTATGTGTTATTTTAGCTCATTCATGCCCAGTCTGAAATATTGCTGAACATGTTAGCTTCAATTTGAACCCACTCAAATTCCTAATTGATTACTTGCAAACATATAATTTTCAAATTATTGAATGCAGTATTGTCTCTAATTCTGACGCACGCAGTTCCACAATTCAAAATAAATGACAGCTAACTTTTTCTATTCCAGCCTTAACAACTTGCGCTCACTGCTTATTTGATTCCAAATTGATTTGGACAATCAAGTCGGGACGCTGTCGGGTGTCATTTCCAATGATTGAATCTGCCGCTGAAACCGAACGCATCTACTCCAGAAGTGGTGGACAATAATTTTCTCAAGATAACAAGTTTAATTAACCCAGCATCACACCATCTGCTTCACGTTGATCACCGC
Source organism: Gammarus roeselii (assembly GCA_016164225.1). Lineage (NCBI taxonomy): Eukaryota > Metazoa > Arthropoda > Malacostraca > Amphipoda > Gammaridae > Gammarus > Gammarus roeselii. Next base: position 8,153 of record SDVV010023495.1, on the reverse strand, counting down.
CTCCCACACCGAGGGGGAAGCTATAGAAGATCAACACATTAAGATCGAACCAATTAAAACAAACTCCGAGTAGCTTCAAAAAGATAACGTCAACTCTTTAACGTAAATTTTTCCATAATCAATGGGGTGCTGCATCAAATGGCGCAATCTCAAGGTGTTTTGCATCGAAAAATGAAACATCCATCATATATAACGTCCATTTTTTCGCTCCATTCTATACAATGTTCATTTTTTTCGCTCCATCCTGCATAACGTCAATTTATGAAGCTCCATCCTATTTAACGTTCATTCCTAAGCTCCATCCGAAAACACCTCTGTCCGAAATAACGTCCACTTTTTGTCCGCCTTCGTCACGCTATTGAACCGTCTGTAATCGATTGTGGCTCCATAGCCCCTGGTGCCCATCCATTTCCCTCACCGCAGGCTTCTGTTTTTTGCTTGCTAGCTAAACCAATTAGTTTAGGTTATGATAGGCTAAGTTAGGTTAGGCTTGGTCCCGCCCAAGGTCTTTTCGAATGGAGGCTATTTGGGTGAAAATGGACGATATATAGGATGGAGCGAAATAAAATGGACGTTATATAGGATGGGGCAAAAAATTGATGTTATAAAGAATGGAGCGTAAAATAAATTAACGTTCGATAAGGCGGAGCGAACAAAAGTGGTCGTTATATAGGATGGAGCAAAAAAATTGACGGTATATTGAATTGAGCTAAAACAAACTGAGGCTAAATAAGTTCAGCATGATTAAGTTGATGCAATCAATATATGGTTGATTTTGATCGATTTGACCATAGACCACAGGTGTGGCTGAAAAGTTGACGTTTATTTCAATTTGGATTATTTAAGGTGGACGTTTTTAAGTCGTTTCCACACCGGAAGTAGCCACGGTTCAATTGGGATTGACTTCCGTTCCAGAAATATTTTATTGAGGTTCGGATGAAATGAAGCATTAAATAACTCATTTTGAAAAATATGAATATGCAATAACAGGTTGAACAATGAGATCCAGTTGGTGAAACCTGGCAAGAGAGACAATATGCGAGTTGTTAACAATTGCAGCAATTCTTTTAACTACGGATTAACTACGGAATATAACGGACTCGATCAAAAAATGAACATAGTAATATCGTCTTACCAAAAAACTATGTTCATCTATACGATATTAGAGGATTTGTTGTATGATTAGTATACGATGCAACTATATTAAAATCCTATTTTTCAATTTGAATGGATAAATATGAGCGCTATTGTTTAGTTTTAGAACAGTTGTTAGGGACATTCATATCATTCAGTGGAACAAATTGATTAGGTCGATAGTATCATCACTTCACAACCTCCGCAGTGTACAGCAAAAACATGAAATACTACTTTACTGTGTTTCAGAGATCTCGGAAGAAGCACCTGATAGCAGAGGGGTGAATATGTGAGTGATATTCGGGGTGACGTGAGTGGGTGCAAAGTGAGTAGCATAACGGCATTTGATCTCCTACAGTTTTCCTGATTTTGTCCACCTGCAATTGTGAATAATAATTTCATTGCACGTTTAATGTTCCTCTGTGACGTAACTTGTATTTCCTACCAAGTTTGGTTTGGGTTAGTAATCGTTACCGTTCAAGCAGCCCACAACGGTTAGCCAAGCTTGAGGTCCTCATCATGCACCATTTATCTAAGCGTTTTATTACGTAGCTATGCAGGCTTTGTATAGAGGCTAAAGATAATGAATGCTATGATTAATACTAAGTTACAATTATTGTATTAGTCGACATCATATTTTGTGCCACCCAAGATCCATCCATTGGATGCAACGTTGCAAGAGTCAGTAGTTGAATAATCAACTTTGTTTGAGTCGGAGTCTATTTTTCTGCAGAACACTTGGCTTACACAATGAAAATTAGGATTATCAAAAGTCGTCTAATTCGCAACAAATTCTCTGTAAATCAAATCGACTGCCAGCATGTGAATTTGGTTAGTGCTGGACTATCTAATTGTGGCGACAGCGCTACCACACGGCATGGCGACGAAACTGTTTTTCCTATTGTATAAGCACAGTTTTTTCAACACAGTCAATGATGAGCGTTGCATTTTCAATAACTACACAATCGCTGCGACTCTCCCTTCCCTGCTTACGATGATGGTCTTATTTTTGTCCCATGTCGTCCAAGGGCTGACCTCCGACCCTTCCTGAGACCCGCCTGAATATCTCACTCGGGGTCAGGTAGACTCGAACCAAAAACCTTCTGTTTCCAATTGAATTTTTTCGTCGATTCATAAATATATCTTGTCATAACCAGGTCAATTAACTGAAATTATTCCGTATATTACAAATACTTCAATGAACCTTATAAAGAGACCCAATTAATTAAAAATTAGTTGTTAATAGCGAAACAAAAATTGATTGATATTTCAGCAATATCTGAACTTCAATATATCGTTGTAGTAAATCAGGAAAAAAAATCTTCGAAAATGAAGCACTACCACGAGGAAAATTTTATTTGAACGTTCAAAATTGAAGTGATGATAGGTCTGTCAGCCTCGCAATTTCTGTGTCTACTTCACGCGTTTGACGTGTAGCACATTTTTTATTTTTTGCTTCACGATCACATAAAAGCATGTCCCAAAATATTATTCAAACGCAGTCTGTCCTCGGGACGGCCTTCGTTTCGTCCTCCCGTCGTCGCGTTGATGACACTGAGGGCGTCATGACTTATCTCTGCATAAGAGGATTATTTGCGTTGCCCCGACAAATCAGCGTGGAACATAAAGAAGACTATATCCGAGCAAGCGGTCCGTACGTAGTTAAACTGCTTAGTGACAGCTCTCAGAATGTGGCTGATGTAGACGTTGATCATAAACAACCGCAGCTGTAGATAAATGTTCAAGTAATAAATACAGCGTTGAAGATTGATATATTTTATTGTTGCAGTACTTTAACAGTTTGACCATCATCAACGATCAAAAATACTATTTTAATGGTATTTTCCAGTGCAGAATCACAGGGTGCTGATTGAATCATGGGTTTTTATTTGGATGATTACGATACAGTTTAAAGTTCATATCTGTAAGCAATCTGCAATTCGAATATCAATTATCTAAGGAAATGAACCTTCTTTCATTTCTGGACTTGCATCACATTATCTGTATGATACCTGAATCTCACTGTAACCAACCAATACATTTTGCTCGTAACTACTGTACAGCCTCAAATCAAGTAGGAGGCGGCAACACTATTGACGCACACGGGACGGAAAATTTAATTTAATTCACACATTCTCAAGCATGGCCGGCACAGGTCTGGAAAACATATATACCATACGTTTTGGAATATTGCTGTTTCCGTTGACTGATCAATGCCCCGTTCATCAACATTTTAGTCAATTATGTTGGGCTCCTGGAGTAAAATTCCCTTGCTCAATTGGGCCCGTCAACGTCTATTAAGCCATTGCTCTGTTGTTTGGCCCAGCCGGTGTAGATTTAACTATTGCTATTTTTTCCCCGCCGCCGTTGATTTTTCCGTTGCTTTATTGATTGACTCTGCCGTCGTCTATTATACCATTGATCGTATCATAAAACTCCGCCGCCGTCAACTTTAACGTTGCTCTGTCGCGTGGCCCCTCCTCCGTCTATTTTCCTGTCGCTCTGTCGTTTAGCCTAGCCGCCGTCTAGTTTACCGTTGCTCTGTTGTTTGGCTCCGTCGCCGTATTTTTATCGTTGCTTTGATGTTTGGCCCACCGTCGTCTATTAACCGTTGCTCTGTTGTTTCGCCCCGCCTTCGTCTACCCTACCGTTGCTCAAGTTGCTTTGCTCCGCCACCGTCTCAGGTGGCGATGGAGAAGGAGACTCGTTTGGTGTCATCTTTTGGTGCACATTAAATGCTCCCATTGTTCGCGGCAGCGATGAACGAACCTCCCAGCCAGAAGTATTAATAGCAGCTGTTCATGGCAGCAATTACTGCAATAATGAGACTAGGGTTAGGGAGCCCCATTGGGAACACCAATCCAATCAGCATTCGCTTCCAGCCCTCTTTGAGCTTGACTTTATTAGGTCTCGTGAACTGTGTTAGATTAGTTCATGTTATTAAATTCTCACCGAATGATTATAAATTAAAGTGGGTACATTTTAATTTGAATATCTCATTATTAGTACTGTTATCTTAAAACATTTGGGAAGTACGGCAAGGGAATGAGCAAACTCATAAAAGTCTACAGTTAGCAAATAATTTAAGGTTACAGATGGTGACGCTGGTACTGAGAGTTGGCAAGGTAACCTAATGAAGGAAGAGAGAATGACTTAATACTGAATAACTATTATTTTAACCGGACATACAGACCTAGCCACACTAAACAAAAGATTATCCGACAATATTGGACACCATCTATTCTAAAACGGAATGCAGCGACCTATTTTTCTTGTCTGCAGAACAAACAAACTGGCAACTTGATTCACGTAGCACATTTACCACAGTGGTGATGAGTCGGGGAGTCAAGGGCGTGTATAAGCAGCAGAACCTCAAAAATAATGAATATATTCAGGAACATAAGCTTATGATGGAGATGAAAACGCAAATGACATTACTCACAATTTAACCAGCCCAAGGAACGTTACATTATATTCATACTCACTGATATTATGAGAAGGCAATCATTCTCGATGGATTTCGAAGAAAACGCCACACTACGAATTTCAAGTTTTGAGAACTAAAGTGCGTGCACTGAGGTGAAGGTGTATCACCTGAATTTATAGAATTTCTGTTTCTTTCATATTTGTACAGGCCAGGGTAGTTAGATTGATTTACCTTCCCCTGCAGAATTCCTATTCGTGGCGGTAATCGACCAATAATAAACAAGGAGAACTAAGAACTGAGAGACGAGGAGCAACAGTAAGAGAACCATTGGTTGCTGTATCATTTAGTAGACGGTATTGCATAATTGGGATATCTGGTTGTGCGTACAATCATGATATCATCTGTCAAGTATCATTCCACGTATTATGACTCTCAGATAACCGACTATATGAGTAGCATTATGAGCAACGACGGCGTTAACAAAGAGAATAATGCCAGCCTGGCTGTAAAAAGTCTTAATTTCTGTGATTTTATTTGTTATACGTTTGGTCATAGAGCCAGTCTCCGAATACAAGACGGAAAACAGATGATGTTTGGAGGAACTCGGATAGTGGATTATAGATGGCAGAAGATGTGCCTACTTATGAACGACTCTAATGCAATGTGCTTTGACTGGGTTAATTGTGTATGATTATATTCTAACAAAACCGACTTTTCATGTTTTGATACTTCAATATTAACCTCAGAGAAAGCGCCATGAACATTTAGCTAGCCATTGTGACTTGTCTTACCACTTCCTGATATCCCAGTGCTTCCAAATGTCGTCAGTCGTGCAGCCTATACCACGCACGAGCCTGTAATGGCCAGCCTCTTCCATAGCATGACTCTTCTACTCGGAAATTTCCTGCCCCAGTGCACATACCCGAAAAACACCACCTGGCGGCTATAACCCGAGCCTGAGAGTCGTAAACTCAAGTTGGCGCGCCTTGCATACAAGGGGAGCGGAAAGCAGGGCCGAGGGAATATTGGCCTTGGGATCATTCTTTCGTAGGCCAGACGAAACAGTATACGGCTACCTTGAAACACTGGGAAATGGACGAGTGCAGATCACGCTCATGTTCGTACCAAGGCCGGGTCATGCTCCTGTTCGTACCAGGGCCGGGTCACGCTCCTGTTCGTAGCAAGGCCGGGTCACGCTCCTGTTCGTACCAGGGCCGTGTCATGCTCCTGTTCGTACCAAGGCCGGGTCACGCTCCTGTTCGTAGCAAGGCCGGGTCACGCTCCTGTTCGTACCAAGGCCGGGTCACGCTCCTGGTCGTAGCAAGGCCGGGTCACGCACCTGTTCGTACCAAGGCCGGGTCACGCTCCTCTTCGTAGCAAGGCCGGGTCACGCTCCTGTTCGTACCAAGGCCGGGTCACGCTCCTGTTCGTAGCAAGGCCGGGTCACGCTCCTGTTCGTACCAAGGCCGGGTCACGCTCCTGTTCGTAGCATGGCCGGATCACGCTCCTGTTCGTACCAATTAATGCCGGGTCACGCTCCTGTTCGCATCAAGGCAGGATCACGATCCGGATCCTGGGTAACAACAGAGTTAGAAATAATTTACGACGCAACAACATGATGAACATAAGGTACGAAACGTGCTGGCAACAAGCTAGTGCACGAGTAACATTATCCTGCTCTGCAACACACTAAGAGAAAACACTGTGGACTGAACACACTTCGAACGACGTGCTGGACAAACCGGTGCAGGACAATAATAATATTAGCATAAACAAGCATGGCAGAAATATGCACGGCGTCAACAATGCGGCAACGACGCATTGGGAACAGTTTGCATTTTTATCAGATTCAGCATTGTTTAAGTTTTATTCTTTGTGACCCAAACTATATCCCCTAATAAATGACCTGTCACTGACCTATAATCTACAGTGAGATGTTGCATACCTCAACAGTGACGTCGCACTTGAGAGGAGACTGAGGTTCAACTATTGCTGGATGAGGTCGAATTAGTTTAATTCATTGATTTAGAGGGTATCTGCCTCCTCATCAATGGTACTAACCACTCCAGTCCCTGCAGTACAGCTCCCAGAGAATCCAGGCTTTTATTTATGAAACTCAACAAATTCATCTGTGGATCATTCAGTCGGCCGGACAGTAGTTAGCGGTTCAAAAAAAGAATGCAAAATGAATGTACTCCAAAAAATAACTGAGAATGGTAATGACTAACAAAACAAATTCGATTTTCCTAAATTACTTCACTGCTCAATATTTCAAAGCTCAATAATTCGAAACGTCTTCATTTTTTGACATTCTGAGAATTTCACTCACCGCGGGTTAGAAACACGCAAAACTGAACCTCCCCGCCTGTTAGAAACACGTACGGCTGCCGCGCCTGTTAGAAACACGTACGACTGCCCGCCTGTTAGAAACACGTACGTCTCCCCCGCCTGTTAGAAACACGTACGACTGCCCCGCCTGTTAGAAACACGTACGATCGCCCCGCCTGTTAGAAACACGGACGACTGCCCCGCCTGTTAGAAACACGTACGACTGCCCCGCCTGTTAGAAACCCGCTGTAAAAAAACAAGTTAGGCCATTGTCAACTTGTTTTGTTACTGTTCATTTGAAATTTAGTTGAGTTGTGAACTAACCTGAAACCAATACACTTTGTGGTTTATTGAAGGTGACTATTTTTGCATTTAAGGTAAGTTTCGACTAGAGACGACCCGACAAAAAAATATGATCATTGCGGTCTAATTCCTTGAGATGAATGACGTATACTTGAATTCGTTATTTATTAGAGACATTGACCACTCGAAACTTTGGGTGATGGCAATCATGATAAATTGGTTTATTATTTATTGTTGTGTTTTTCCACGTATAAATTGAAATGTGAGGTGACTCATTTCACATTAATATCAGATTAATTTGCTGCGTAAATGTGTCATTTCTGACATATATTGAGTTGCTTTCAAATTCTAAATTTGCTCTATATTTACGATAAACGATTAGGTGTTCAATTCAACTTGATGTTTTGTTGTCCCCTCATGCTCTACGCACTCTAATAATGAACTGGTCAGCAATACAAATAATACTTGCCTTGTTCATGCTAGGAATAGGTTCACCTGGAGTAATGTAAAGTGGTTTGTGATGGAAATAATTGACCGTAATATCGGGCTACATTCCACCAGAATATTAGATATATCCATAATATGTTCAGTGAGAAGTAATGTGAAATCTGGAGAGTTGTGATAATAATTCAGTAAAGTTAATCAGAGAAGTGGTCGGAAGGATCAGAAAAACGATGTGATGAGCTTCATGCATCTTACATTCGCTTCGTAGCACGAGGAGGACTTGTAACTCACCAATTTGCAGGTTCATAAAACACGTCCTTTACGTGCATTTCACAAGAACATGGCAGAATTTTCTTTGTAATGTCCTTGAAGATGACAAAACGAGGGTGCATGTGTAGCGGGCAAAGAAGCGCGTAATGAGGTGGAAAACCAAGACAATGAAACCAAAGCGAGCGTCGAATGAGGGCGTAGTTGTGTCAGCCGGCTGTTGGTAGATGAACGTATATATATATATACA
>SDVV010023494.1:0-12750 GCA_016164225.1 Gammarus roeselii | reverse complement strand
CGGGCACAGGGAGAGGATGGATGAAGGGAGATTGGTGAAAAAGGTGATGAATGCGGAGGCGAGTGGTCGCAGGCCTAGAGGTAGACCGAAGTTTGGGTGGATGGATGGTCTGAAGCAGGCGTTGGGAAGGAGAGACATGAATGTGGAGGTGGCGAGAGAGCGTGCAATGAACAGGCGTGAGTGGAGAATGGTTGTGAATGGTTGATTGTGACGCTGCTCTGATGTGCTTTCCCGCCCTTGGCATCCCGCTGTTGGGATGGTCGTGGGTGGGGGGGCCCGGTCACTATGATGCGGTGGGGGTAAACCAGTGAAAACTGTCGGGCCCTGCTGCTGACGACGGTTTCTCGGTGCATTCGGGACCCAGAGTGTAAGTTGAGGAGCTACCGGCTGGACCCTCCAGCACAAAAGGGCTAAGTTGTGTGAGTGTGAGTGTATATGAGGGTGTGAGGTGCGCCTTGCCGTCGGCCACCCCCTTTCTGGGGGATGCGGCCTTGTGTCTGTATCTGTATTTTTTGAGTGCGCATCAACAAGTGCATACTCGTAGACACGCTCTGAATTAACACCTGTTACTTGAAAGAGGCTTGTGTTGATGGTACTATATCCCGCAGCAGCGCGGTGTCCCACAGCAGCGGTACGATGTCGCGTAGCAGCGGTATGATGTCCCTCAGCAGTGGTGCAATGTCCCGTGGCAGCGGTACGATATCCCGTAGTAGCGGTACGATGTCCTATGGGAGGAACCGGCAATTATAACGCAGCAGGGATACACCGTCAAAGCTGTCGGGTCATGCCGCTGACACTGACCTCACTCCTGACCCAGAATAGGTGTTGCGGGGTCCTGGCCGGACCCTGTAGTGGTAAATGGCTAAAGGCTGGTAAGTGTGTAAGTGTATGTGAGAAGTGTGAGTTGTGTACTGTCGGATAACCATGTTTTGGAGGATTCGACCTTGCATCTGCATCTCTACCTGTTAATTTCCAGTCTCTTTTAGGAATTCCCTCATGTGTTTGTGATTATTTTCCGTGCCTTTCTCAACAGTAGTCAGTTGCCGTCCCTGCCATGAGTGACGGAGGCCAGCGCAAAGCCCCCTCGGGCAAGAATAATGTCAACAGCGACCTATGTGAGTTCCTAATGGGTGAGTGCAATCAAGGTGTCCTACACTGCATGCCTGACGTCAAGGCGAGGCTTCCTACCCAGCATTATGTGACGTCGAGTAGAAGCTGCTCACCCAGCATGCGTGACGTCGAGGCGGGGCTTTTTACGCAGCATGCTTGACGTCGAGGTGAGGCTTCTTACGCGGCATGCGTGACGTCGAGTTGAGGCTTCTCACCCAACATGCTTGACGTCGAGGAGAGGCTTCTTACGCTGCATGCGTGACGTTGAGGCGTGGCTTCTCACCCAGCATGCGTGACCTCGAGGCGAGGCTTCTTACGCAGCATGCGTGACGTCGAGGCGTGGCTTCTTACCCAGCATGTGTGACGTCGAGGCTAGGCTTCTTACTCAGCATGTGTGACGTCGATGCTAGACTTCTTACTTTTTACACTTCATACGTAACGTCATGGCAAAGCTCCCTAACTGCGTCCGAGACATCGAAGCAAAACTTCCTACATTGCAAGCGAGACGTCATGGCAAGGCTTCCTAAACTGCGTCAGAGACATCGACGCAAAGCTTCCTACATTACAAGCGAGACATCATGGCATAGCTTCCTAAGCTGCGTCAGAGACATCGACGCAAAGCTTCCTACATTGCAAACGAGACGTCATGGCAAGGCTTCCTAAACTGCGTCAGAGACATCGACCCAAAGCTTCCTACATTGCATGCGAGGCGTCATGGCAAGGCTTCCTAAACTGCGTCGGAGACATCGACGCAAAGCTTCCTACATTACAAGCGAGACATCATGGCATAGCTTCCTAAGCTGCGTCAGAGACATCGACGCAAAGCTTCCTACATTGCAAACGAGACGTCATGGCAAGGCTTCCTAAACTGCGTCAGAGACATCGACGCAAAGCTTCCTACATTGCAAGCGAGACGTCATGGCAAGGCTTCCTAAACTGCGTCGGAGACATCGACGCAAAGCTTCCTACATTGCAAGCGAGACGTCATGGCAAGGCTTCTTAAACTGCGTCAGAGACATCGACGCAGCTTCTCCTTGTAGAAATGATGAAATGTGGTCTACTTTAATCCGGTCGCTGACGACGTCGGTGCATGCGGCTGTTTGGACGGGTTGGTGAGGCGGAGAGATTACCGTTTCAGGAGGATAGTTGGCAACCGTTGCGCTTGATTCTTTCGCCAAGAGACGCGTGTGATTTGGTAAGATTCGCGTGCATTAGCGTAGTCTGAAGTACTCGTCATTTGTTATTGGGAACCGAAACAATTATGAATAGTTGTTTTTGATAGTTTATCATCAGTTGGTTCTTCAAATAGATAGTTACTTGCATAATTTGGATAGAAAGCTTGTATTAGAGTGGGTCACAGCGTCGCTGTCACCGTGCCTCAGTCACGATGGTTGACTCGAGCGCACCGCCAAGCAGGGATCCGACTGACTACTGTGGCAGCAACTTGTAAATGAGCATGTCACAGCTCTGGTCACTTCTACTGCTGAAGGTCAAGTAGTAGCTACGCTGTGACGCGATACCGGCTAACAAACTCAAAGTAAGTATCCAAACTTGAGTATCGCTGTTCCATCAAGGGAAAGAAGTGTCATTTCCATGAACCTCATTTGATAGATCGGTAATCTTGGCTCTCCACGTCCTCTATCCTTCAGAACTGTCGGCGTACGAGCGTAACGTGAGTCGCAACTTGTTCAAGAGCAATGCGTACCGCACAGCCGCCTCCGCTCTCGCCACCCACCCCACCCGCATCACGGGGGGCAAGGAAGCCTCCTCTATCAAGGGTATCGGCAAGAAGATCGCTGAGAAGATTGACGAGTTCCTCGCTACTGGAAAGCTGAAGAAGCTCGAGAAGGTGCCACTTTAAAAGTATTGGGGCTGATCGAAGTGTGACTTTCACTAAGCCTTTTTTTGACTGAATTTTCAAACGTAGCTTTTCTCATTTTTTAGGAGTTATGTCGCCTCATATTGTGGCATTGCTCGTTGGACACTAGTGTTGTCGTTACGGTGCAGTGTACAGTGTCGTTACGACGCAATGCGCTGCGTCGTTACGGTGCAGTGCAAGTTTTGTCATTATGATGTAGCGTACAGTGTCTTTACGGTGCTGAGCAGCGCGTCGTTATGGTGCTGTGCACTACGTCGTTATGGTGCAGTAGTTATTACGGTACTCAGCAGAGTGTCGTTACGGTGCAGTGCACAGTGTTACGGTGCAGTGCACAGTGTTACGGTGCAGTGCACAGTGTTGTTACAGTGCAGTGCACAGTTACGGTGCAGTGCACAGTTACGGTGCAGTGCACAGTGTTGTTACGGTGCAGCACACTGTTATCACGGTACACAGCACAGTGTCGTCACAGGGCAGTACACAATATCTTCACGATACAGTGCATTGGGTCGTTACAAGTGTTTATAAGTGTAAGAAGACAAGAACAGGACTTTTGGCCCAAACTGGGTTGCCTTTTGATAGTAAGAAGATTAGCTCTGTAGTAGAACGTGTAAAATAGCATCATGTGTCTGCATTTTCTGTTTTAATAGATAAAGGAAGGGAAAGTTTGTAGAAGGAAATAGCATTTAACGATGATTCTCGAAACATCTCAAACCAGCCCCTGAAGAGAAAGCCACCGACCCACGGTGTTGATCTGAGAATGTCACAGTTTCATTCGTCATTAAACCAATGCTGACCGGTGTCATTGCTGGACACAGTTTTGTAACGAGCAGGTATCTATGCCGAGCACCTTTTTTTACACTAATTTAACCGGATCGGTGTCAATTCCGGACACCGTTTTTCTCGAATATACTGGTGAGAGTGCTATCGATGAGCTATTTCGCGTCGATTTTGTTAGAATTTGACGAGCCGTGACTAACGTTTCGGTTGAATCGCTGTTCACAAATTCCGCGGGAAGTCTGTTCCATTCTTCGACAACCCTATACGTGAAGAAATGAAGCGTGATATCGAGTGTGAAATGCTTGCCAACAATTTTGTATCCACTACTCCTGGTCACTCCGTTCGTTTCCAAAGTGAACAATTTTGATCGCTCGGCGTTTTTCTCTTCCTTCATAATCTTCCACACTTCAATCATGTCACCTCTGACTCTACGCTTCTCTAGCAAATAAAGGTCGAGTCCGCGCAGTCTCTCTTCATACGATTTATTGCGCAGCGAAGAGATTAGTTTGGTAGCTCTACGTTGAACCTTCTCTAATTTAATAATGTTTTTTCTGAGGTATGGCGACCAGAATTGGACGGAATACTCAAGGTGTGGTCTAAGCAAAGCATTGTATAACATGTGCATACTGTTTCTGATCTTGTACGAGATTGTGTGGGATATAATGCCTCACATTTTATTGCCTTTTTTGGCAGCATCGTTACATTGGTTGCTGCTTTTTAAGTCGTTACTAATGATGACACCTAAATTCCTTTCTTCGGTGACAGGTATCATTTATTTCCGGACATTGAATATTCGTGTTTATGGTTATGGTGACCAATGTGCATAACTTTGCACTTGTTCATTTGCCACTTTTATGACCAATCAACAATTTTGTTACAGTCTAACTGGATCTGCTCACGCTCGAGTTTAGTTTGCACTTTTCCTCCCAGCTTGATATCGTCTGCAAACTTACTAATGTTCGAGAGCACGTTGCTATCGAGATCGTTTACGAGTATTATGAAGAGAACTGGACCTAACACGGATCCGTGTGGCACGCCGCTCGTACTTTACCCCAATCGGAGAAAGGTCCATTAAGCACGACTCGCTGCCGTCTGTCCGTGAGCCAGCATTTTAAACAGTTATTGAGTCTACCTCGAATACCGATGCTCTGTGAGGAGCCTAATCGAAGGCTTTTTGAACGTCGAGGTAAATGATGTTGATTGGTGATTTCGCGTCGTGAAATTCAATTATATTCTTGAAAAAAAGCGGCAGGCTAGTAAGACCTGAACGATTGCGTCTAAAACCATGCTGTGAGTCACGTATCAACTGATTTGATTCTAAGAATTCTGTATTTTTATCCGTGATCAAACTTTCCATCAATTTGCCAATGACTGAGGTGAGACTAATTGGACAATTTCCGGGACACTTTTTGTCCTCTTTTTTTTTTTAAATTGTGGTGACCTTGGCCTCTTCCCATTGAGAGAGGCAGGTGCCATTTGTGAGAGATTGGTGAAAATGTTTGCTAGATGTTCGGCAATTTCGTTCTTAGTCTCTTTCAGTATTCTGGGATGAACTTGGTCTGGACCTGGAGATTTGTGATTGTCAATTTTCCCTTGCTGCTATCCGGAGAGTGCGGGGCCATAAGGCCTCAGCACCTAAGGAGTTCTTGTACCTCCTGTGGCACCCGTACATACCATAAACGTTCGCCGCGTTAAGTACTTTGACTTTGCGCAGTAGTAAACTTAACTCGAACATTAAAAGTAGAAAAAAGAAACCAACTTGATGCAGCACTGTTTGTTGGTTTGACATTCGGCGCCAGAAGGACGATGGCTCCAGCGCACTAGGAGGCCTTGTCACTAATCTATTTCCATTTTATGTTTAAGTTTGGACAGGTTTTTTTTTATCTGTGAAAAATTCTTTTGGGTCTGCGTTGGGTCCAACATCATAACTCTTGAATTGCAATTTTACCTTGTTTTGTTACTCCATTCTTTATTTGGTGAAACAGAGTTCGAAGAGCAAAAAAAACATGATTTTTTTGAAGTTTTATGATTATTTTCTACACGATATTGTGAATAATCATGTCGAGGTATGAAAGTTCCGCCTTGTAGCCGGGGCGCTAGAATCTTGCTACCGTATCCACCGCGTGTCGTAGAAGGCGACTAAAAGGGCGCCCCGTAGCCGGGAGTAGAATCGTGCTACCGTAACCCCTGCATGTCGTAAGAGGTGACTAAATAGGGCCGAACGGAAGGGCTAGGAATCCCTTTCTCTGTAAAAACCTTCCTCAAAGACGGCAAGACGAGGGGGGGGGAGAGGCTCAGGCCTCTCCGAGCGCTATTGTTAGGGTCGCAGAATGTGCGTGGCTGTAGTACGAATGATTTAAAGAGGGGGAGATTGGTGAGATGTTTGTGAGGAGGAAGTTTGAAGTGTTGGCGCTTAGTGAGACAAAATTTAAAGGTAAGGGGGAATGGGAATTTGGTGTGGTAAGTGGAAGAAAGTCTGGTGTGGAAGAAGGTTGGGCGCGAGAAGGTGTGGTTTTAATATTGAGTGATCGGTTGGCTAGTAGCATTACCGAGTGGAAGGAGGTGTCCTCAAGATTGATGTGGGTGGAAGTTCAGTTAGGCGTAGAAAGATGGGTATTTATTAGTGCATATGGTCCAGGTAGCGAGAAGAGTGAGGAGGCGAGGGAGCAATTCTGGACTGACCTGAGTGAGTGTATTGAGAGTTTGGGAGGTCAATTCAATGTAGTTGTACTGGGTGACACTATTGCGTGATTTAGAGATGCTGTGGTGGAAGATGTGATAGGAAGGTATGACGTTCCCGGAGAAATGACACTGGAGAAAACCTGATAGTTCTGTGTATGGAGCAGGAGTTGGTGGTCGGGAGCAGTTAGTTCAAGAAGCGAGATACCCACAAGTGCACATGGGTAAGGATGGCCCGTGATGCAGTGGTGGAGAGAGCACTGATGGATTTTGTGCTGATATCGAGGAGAGTGGTGGGGAGGCTGTTGGATGTGCGGGTGTTGAGAGGGGAGGGTGGAGGAGTCTCTGACCATCTGCTGGTAGATGGTAGATTAAGAGTAGAGCAGATGAGGAAGGGCAACAAAAGAGTGGGAGGAGGAAGAGATGTAGTGAAAGTAAGTTAACTGAATGTGAAAAGCAGAGCCGAGTAGTTCCAACATGCGTTGAGAGAAGAATATGACAACGTGAGAGGACAGGACCTGAGAGACGTGGAAAAGAATGGGAGACGTTAAGAAATGCTTTGTTGTGATGTGCAAAGAATGTGTGTGGTGCGTGCCGTGTGGGCGGGTGCAGAAGGAAAGGTTTCGAGTGGTGGAACTAGGAGATTAAACTGGCGGTGGCATGGAAAAGAGGAGCGTTTGAGGAGTGGTTGCAGGTGAAGTCAGTAGTGGCATATGAAGGCTATTAAGAAAGGAGAAACAAGGTGAAACTGGTGGTGAGGAGAGCCAAAAAGGACGCTGACGCCAGGTGGGGCAGACGGTTGTGCCAGAATTTTGAGAACAAAAAGATGTTCTGGAAAGAAGTGAAGAGGGTGAGAAAGGGAGAGACCGGAAAAGAGGAATTGGTGATAGGTGAAAACGGCCAGTTGTTGTTGGAAAGGGGTGATGTACGGAAGAGATGTCCGAGTATTTTGATGAGTTGTTGAATGTCGAGGATGACAGAGAGGCTGAATTGTTGCTGTGGGTGGTGGTGCTCAGATGCCAGTTTGGGAGAGAGACTTGTGGCAGACATTACCAGGGAAGAGGTAGAGGAGGCGGTGGAGGTGATGAAAGCAATGAAAGCCCCTGGTTTGGATGGAGTTGCGACCGAGTGCCTGAAGAAGGGTGGAGTAACGATTGTCGAATGGTTGGTGAGGTTACTGAACTTATGTTTGTTACAGGCGTGGTACCAATTGAGTGGCGCAGTGCCTGCATTGTTCCGCTGTATAAGGGCAAAGGAGATAAAAATGAATGCTGCAACTCGATCAGTCTGTTAAGTGTGGTTGGTAAGTTGTACGGGAGAGTGCTGATCAAAAGGATTAGAGACTGTGCGGACTGCGCAGTTGGAGAGGAACAGTGTGGCTTTGGGAGTGGTAGAGGGTGCGCCGATCAGATTTTCGCAGTGAGACATGTCTGTTAGAAGAACCTTGTAAAGGGAAAGGACGTGTTCTGGGCTTTCATGGATCTGGAGAAGGCATAGGACAGGATGGACAGGGAAGCGCTCTGGAGAGTGTTGCTTTTGTATGGAGTGGGCGGACATTTGTTGAAAGTGGTGCAAAGTTTCTATGTTGGCAGCCGAGCATGTGTCAGAGTTTGAAGTGAGGTGAGTGATTGGTTCTCTGTGAAAGTGGGACTGAGACAAGGCGGCGTAATGTCTCCCTGGCTGTTTAATATCTGTATGGATGAAGTGGTCAGAGAGGTGAACGCGAGTTTGCTGGTCGTGGCTTGGAGCTATTGGAAGAGAATAGGCTGAGTTGGCAGCTGAGCACGTTGTTATTTGCGGATGATGCGGCCCTGGTTGCAGATTCAGAGAAGAAGCTATGTAGGCTAGTGTCTGAGTTTGGTATAGGGTGTGAGAGGAGGAAGCTTCGAGTGAACGTAGGTAAAAGTAAAGTAATAAGATGCTTGAGGACTGTCGATGCGAGCAGAATTAGTGTCCTCCGAAATGGAGTTTGGGGTGGATGGATGATTATTCATTTTATAGATCATTAACGCTTTATTTTAGTATTTCTTCTGACATGGGCTCTATTATTTATTTTTTGCTATTTTTTCATGATGATAAATTTTACATTGTTTATAATTTATCGGGGACTTGTAAGACCAGGAGGATTTGAAGGGATCCACTTGGACTCTTCTGGGGCCTTTTGGGACACCCTTGTGACCCTGTGGGACCCTCTTGAGGCCCCTCTAAATCCTGGAACCTCTGCTCCCTCCTCCCTACATATGTGGAGTGCTTGAGTAGAGAAATGTATGTATGTGGAGTGCTTGAGTCGAGAAATTAGTTATTACAGTCCACAACATTGCTGACGCAGAGGGGGAGAGCTGCTCCGAGGCTGGTCGAGGTGCGTCGAAGTCAGTCAAAACATGTTGAGACTAGTCGAGTAGGTCGCGACGAGTCGAAACTGGCCGAAATGATTTGAGACATGCCGAGATAAGCTAAGACGAAGGGACTCGGGGGGACTTGAGGGACTTGGGTTATCCTCCGGGTGCCGTTGGGCTCTTTTGGGACCCAAGAGACCTCTGCCCCCCCCACCCTATCCTCTAAAACAATAAGTGCGATGATAATAATCTGAGCAGTTTGTAGCCCATGATGAACCTGTCCTCTCTTTCCTCTTTACGTTCCACAATACTGTCTTTTAAAATATTGCTAGTATACTTGTGCGAGAGCTCCTGTTTGTGATCTTATGAATGAGCGTTTTTTTCAGTCTGTGCTCGCTCGCGCGTGTGCGGACCATATGTAATGTCTGTGGTTGACCTTTGCCGCGTAACTATTGACCTTGTAATGCGTTGCGGTTGGAGTTGATCTGATTCGCGTGGCCGTGGACCTTGTACCAATTTCGACGATAATACTTGTGCGCACTGGCGTGCGTACATATTACTCTCAGAGGTTCTGAGGGGCTGGAGGTGGGTATTCGTTTTGTCTGAGTCTTTATTATACTGAATGAATAAATTGTAAAGTAATCGAACTAGGCCATGTAGTTGTAAACATTATATTGCGCTGCTGCCAGAGCTGATTTAGTCCGTGTAGCCGTAAACCTTGTACCAGACTCGACGATGCTGCCTGTACGCACTAGCGTGCGTACATATTACTCTTGAAGTTCTAAATGATCGGAGACGTGGGGTTTCATTTCGTCTATCTTGCTAAAAGAAATAAAATGTACTGTGATGCGTTGCTGTCGGAGCAGACTCTGTCCGTGTTGCCGTAAACCTCGTACCGGTCTCGACGATGCTACCTGTGCGCACTAGCAGGCGTACATATTACTCTTGAAGTACTAAATGATTGGAGACGGGGATTCGTTTTGTCTGAGCCTTCATCTTACCTGAAAAATTAAAACTACTGTAATTTAACTGGACCGCGTAGCTGTCTGTGAACCTCGTGTCGCGTTGCTGCCGGAGCTGACTGTCCGTGTAGCCGTAAACCTTGTACAAGTCTCGACGATGCTACCTGCACGCACTAGCGTGCGAACATATTACTCATGGAGTCCTAAATGATTGAAAGCGAGGTCCGTTTCGTCTAAACGTTATTCTTGTGCGCACCATCGTGCGTCTGACACGACTAAAATGTTCGAATAGTTTAACTTTGACTACGTTGTTTTTCTTGCACACAGAGGTGTGCGAGCCTACTGGAATCCATGATCACTGAGGCCTACGGAGGAGCCTATTATGACTCACGTTTAGACTCTAGTGGAAATGAGGCCAAAATCAAATCAAATCCGAAAAGGAAAATTGTTGCAAGAAGTTTAGTGTTTTAAGTATCAGGGCTCCCATGTGGAGAAGATTGAATTAGTGGAAAATGAGTGAAGAGCGTAATGAGCTGCAGAACCTTTGGGATGGAAGCAATGAGAGGGCTGTATGAGGGTGTCGTTTTGCCAACTGTGCTGTACGGAGCTGAGACTTGGGGGGTGAGAGCAGAGATTGAATGTTTTCGAGAAGAAATGTTTGAGGAGCATGGCTGGAGTGTCGCTGAGAGACAGATTCGCTAACGACGTGGTTCGCATCAGAACGGGGATGGTGAAGAAGTTAAAGGACAGAGTTGATTCGTGTGTTCTGAGATGGTTCGGACACATGGTGAGGATAGATGAAGGGAGATTGGTGGAAAAAATGTTGAAGTCAGAGGCGAGTGGACGTAGGCCTAGAAGGAGACCGAAGTTTGGGTGGATGAATGGTGTGAAGCAGGCGTTAGGAAGGAGAGACGTGAGTGTGAAGATGACGAGAGAGCGTGCACTGGATAGGCGTGAGTGGAGAATGATAGTGAACAGATGAGTTTTGACGCTGCCCTGATGTGTTTTCCCGCCTAAGGCATATCGTTGAGAGACAGGATGGTCATGTGCGGGGGGCTGGGGGCGCTCATCATGACGCGGCAGGGGTAAACCAGTCACGCGTTGGGCCCTGCTGCCGACACTGACCTCGAACCACACTCATGACCCGGAAAGTGTGTTGCCGGACCCTCTTGCGCAAAATAGCTAAGGTATGCGAGTGTGAGAGTAAGAGAGTGTGAGGTGCGCCTTGCTGTCGGCCACCCTCTTGCTGAGGATTTTGGCCTTGTGTCTGTAGCTGAATCTGTGTTTAATAACTTCGGCAGAGGAAAAGTTCACTGTACTGAGGGCTTCAATTTGTCTTTACACTGTGATATCCTCAGGATTGGGAATATCTGGATTATCTAACGTAAATACAGAACAGAAAAATTGGTGATGTAGGACATTTATTTTAGTGTAGTCAGTTTCTAGCTCACCAATATCATTTTGAAGAGGGCCAATTACAGATCTTAATTTTTTTGCTAGACATAAAACTGGAAAAAATTTGCGAATTTGTTTTGGCGTTCGCCGCACTTTAATTTGTGTAATATTTTTTTTTCGTTTCTGGACAGTCCTAAAAATCCTTCTGCTGATTTTGAATTCATTTTTGCAGCATCGTCGTGTGGTTGCTTTTGTTTCATCTACTGCTTTGCTTTCTTTTGCGCAATTCTCCTTTCCAATACTTAGGCTGATTGACTGCTGTTTGCCTGTTTTTTGCGAGGGACATGGTCATTTTCAATATTTTGATGTGCTGTCAAAAAATTGTTTAGCGATTGATATCTTGTCCGAGGGGGATATTTGCTGGCGTCATTGCCTCTCTTATGTTATCAAAGTTAGCTAATCTATAGTAAGGGACTTTTTCGCAGTTAATGAGCTCGATCATAAGACGGATACAGGTGTGGTCGCTAGTTCCGAGTGGTTCGCCCACTTCGACGTTCGTGACATGAGTCGCTTGCTACAGATACTGATACAAGGCCGCATCCCCCAGAAAAGGGGGTGGCCAACACACCCTCATACGCTCACACTCTCACAACTTAGCTCTTTTGTACTAAAGGGTCCGGCCGGGAACCCCGCAACATACACTCTGGGTCACGAGTGCAGTCCGAGGATCCGTGGCCAGCAGCAGGGCCCGACCGTTTTAACTGGTGTACCCCCGCCGCGTGATAATAGCCTGCCCCCCCCCACTCACGACCATCCCGACAACGGAACGCCAAGGGAGGGAAAGCTCATGAAAGCAGCGTCAAAATCAACCATTCACAACCATTCTCCACTCACGCCTGTTCAATGCATGCTCTCTCGCTACTTCCACATTCATGTTTCTCCTTCCTAACGCCTGCTTCACACCATCCACACGCCCAAATTTCGGTCTACCTCTAGGCCTGCGACCACTCGCCTCCGCATTCATCACCCCTTTTCACCAATCTCCCTTCGTCCATCCTCTCCATGTGCCCGAACCACCTCAGAACACGCGAATCCACTCTGTCCTCCAACTTCTTTACCATCCCTGTTCTGATTCGAATGAACCTTGTCGTTGGTGATCCGGTCTCTCAGCGTTACTCCAGTCATGCTCCTCAAACAATTCATCTCGAAAACATTCAACCTTCTTCTCTCCTCTACTCTCACCTCCCAAGTTTCAGCTCCGTAGAGCACAGTTGGGACAACAACACCCTCATACAGCCCTCTCTTTGCTTCCATCCCCAACGTCCTACAGCTCACTACACTCTTCAGTGCACCCAACACTTTCCAGCCCTCCTTCACTCGCGCCTTCACTCGCGCCTTCACTTCAGTTTCCACTTGTTCAGTTATCTCCACATGGGAGCCCAGATACTTTAAACACTGAATTTCCTCCAAGAGCTCTCCATTTTGGGTGACACTAATTTTGCTCGCATCGACAGTCCTCGAGCATCACATTACTTTACTCTTACCCACGTTCACTCGAAACTTCCTCCTCTCACACACTCTATCAAACTCAGACACTAGCCTACATAGCTTC
>SDVV010023493.1:0-12750 GCA_016164225.1 Gammarus roeselii | reverse complement strand
GGAGGTGGCGAGAGAGCGTGCAATGAACAGGCGTGAGTGGAGAATGGTTGTGAATGGTTGATTTTGACGCTGCTCTGATGTGCTTTCCCGCCCTTGGCATCCCGCTGTCGGGATGGTCGTGGGTGGGGGGGGCCCGGCCATTATGACGCAACGGGGGTAAACCAGTGAAAACTGTGGGCCCTGCTGCTGACGACGGTTCCTCGGTACATTCGGGACCCAGAGTGTAAGTTGAGGGGCTACCGGCCGGACCCTTTAGCACAAAAGGGCTAAGTTGTGTGAATGTGAGCGTGTGAGGGTGTGAGGTGCGCCTTGCCGTCGGCCACCCCCCTTTCTGGGGGATGCGGCCTAGTGTCTGTATCTGTATCTGTATAATGACGGCGTATAGAGGGGTCGATACCGGCACAATGTAGACACATGCACACATTTATATGCATACATGGGATCGGTTAACATCTGTAGCATTTTTCCTCTGGTTTATGATTTTTCCATTAGAACAAAGTGCCTTGCTTTTAAGACAAGTTATTCAATGTGGATCAGCTTCACGTCGTGTTAGGTTAGAAGAACTAATCATCTTAACCTAACCTAACCTTTTCTAACCAGGAATTATGTATTATCGATCGAATTTTCGTGCATACATATGATACTCATTCATCGATTTATGATGTATTCATATCCATCCTCTCCACTTGGCTCTACATTTTGATCTATCATTTGCAGTTTTGATATACACTTCCAATTTTGATCTAGCGAATTTCAACCATTTTCATGCGCAAATTACATCGTTCGTTCTGATTGTTATACCTTTTTCATATGATTCTTGATTTTTGCATGTTATTCCCCTTCAATTAAACCTAACCATATCTACGATATTCAGTCATTGTTATGTACATATGAAGCTCTCCAAACGACTCTAAATATCACTTTACCATATATGTTATTCATTTCGTTGTCCCTCTCAACGTATATTAGTAAGCAGAGATGACCCATTTTCAAACTCAGATGGTTTGAATGTTAACGGTAATTCATAGGATTTTTGATTTGACACCATTCTACTTCACTTTAACATGTCCACACCCATCAAAACCTATCGTAATCTTATCTACGGATTGCAGTCATTGATATATTCGTATAAAGCCCTCCTGACGACTCTAGATATCACTTTAATATACATGTTATTTATTTTGTTGTTACTCTCGACCCAAATTAGTTAGCAGAGAGGTCCCATTTACAAACTTGGATGGATGAAATGCTACAAGTAATTCAAATTTGTATCCAGTTCCATACAAACGGACACATGGTCTCACACTATGTTTTCTTATTTTACTTCAATATCTCCACGTGCCTCTATAACATTTGACGACTTGCATCTCTGATTTACCTTCTCTTTCCTATTATTTTCCTATTCATGACGATAACTCCGTTTCAACATCTGACCGGACTTTGATTTATATCCTACCAATCTGTAACACATCTAGACAGGTCAACACATCTAGACAGGTCATTTCACGCCTTGAAACATTATCTTCTTGACTATAGGTTTTTTCGATGATGAGATCACTGTGATAATTTAAATAAGTCCACCAACGATATTGTTGGTGTATTCTCGTTCGCTATCAGTTTATGCACGGTTACTGTGCTATATATACAAGCAACACAGTGCGTGTTAGTCTAGCCAAAACAGTACAATGTGCACGAAAGCTTGAATCACAACTTTTGTTGTGATGGATGGCCTAGTGCACTGCGTGCTGGTCTCGCATACCAGCGACGTCGGGTTCAATACCTGGCTACCGACTATAGGTTTTTCCGATGGTGAGATCACTGTGATAATTTAAATCTTCTACTGATTTCGAGAATTTGATGTTACCTCCTACTGACACGATGTTTTTTGCAATTCATTACTTAACCTACAATTTTTGGATAATATAAACATTTCATTGCGGATTTACATAGTTTTATTAGTATTTATTGGCATTGTTTACAGACCTTGCTAGCATCATCAATGACATCTACCTCTTTTTTTTGAAACAGCATGGTTCGTACATCCAACCATACCCATCATCACTATATTCCAGTTTCCTCTCAAAATCCTTCATTTACTCCATCATATCTTTGATGAAAATACTGCAGGCTGTTCCGTTCCCGTGAGCCCACAAATTTATTGCTTTGTCTTCTTGAACCTTAATTATTCGAAATTTCCCCATTTCAAAGGCATTCTGAGCTTCACCCTTGAGAAATTTTGCATACGATCCAGATTTTGTTTTGTTCATAGGTTTAATTTGTTTTCCACTACCTCAGGTTTATTACAGTCATGATGATGATTTTCCACTTGGATCATATCAAGTTTGAGATTTGCTTTCTAATTTCCCCTAAACTTGGTTACATACGACTGTAAAGCGTCGACATTAGTTACCCAAAGCCGCATCCTTTTTTCCTGCATCCATATATGAACGATATCTCCCACTCTTTTGATTCTTGTTTAACCCATTCTGAGATAATTGATATTTTCAACACTAGTCAATATTTATTCGATCCGACTCATATCATCTTCAGAGATTTCTTCTTCTAACACCGGTAAACAAATTTTTGAGATCTGAATATTCATCTTAGTTTATTCTTTGTCGAAACGTGTGTCTCCGCTTGATCTCAACTTAACACTGACTCCATTCTCGGTACGCAGTTAGCTATTATGAGTTGCTTACATGTTGTTTTTCGCAAAATATTAGGCCTAATTGCTCTTCTAGGTCGTCAAATGCGTATGTATGTATGTGTATAGGGTTGTGTACGTATGTGAATGTGTATGTTCAACCGTATGTACGTGTCACATAAGTTAAAACTATGAATAACAAAAAAATTAAATCAATATTTCAATAAAATTTCACATTTTCGAGGGATGACAGAGCCAAGTTGGTCTATTGAAGTGATAACTTGGCTACTTAAGTATGGTGTCATCCCTCGAAAATGTGATATTTTATTGAAATTTTGAATTTTAATTTTTTTGTTATGCATTTTTTCAACTTATGTAACACGTACATAGGGTTGAAATTGCATACACCAGTTCACATCACGTAGGGTCCGATATGTTGCATATGTGGTAAAGTATGTGGATGAGTGAGGGGATTATCTTGCCGTCGGCCACCTCCAGGCTTGGAGGATGCGCTGGGTGTCTGTATAATTGCCACACGGCTAAAATTGATGTTATATTTTCCTACACTGTGAAGCCGCTGTCAGTCTCTGTTAAATTGCAATTTTTTTTTTTGAAGTGACCTTCATGGTTTCGCCGTTTTCTTCGTTATCCCTCTCGATAATCATATTATCCAAATTGATCCTATGTTGATCTTCATGATTACAATAATCAAGTTATATCGAAGATCTGTGTTAGTGAAAAATATAAATAACGGACATTATGCAAAATGCTCGTACATCATTATTCATGACGTTATTTCATTGTATTACGCATCCACATGATATTCGTATGTTTCATGCACGGATGTGGATGGCAATGCGGATGCGGATGTGAGCATGATTGTAAATTTGGATACGGACTCAAAATATATATGGTTATGATATGTGGATGCAGATACAAATGTCCGGCCCATCACAAACGCAGGCATTATC
Source organism: Gammarus roeselii (assembly GCA_016164225.1). Classification (NCBI taxonomy): domain Eukaryota; kingdom Metazoa; phylum Arthropoda; class Malacostraca; order Amphipoda; family Gammaridae; genus Gammarus; species Gammarus roeselii. The sequence continues at coordinate 9,135 of SDVV010023493.1, read as the reverse complement.
ATAATTCCCTCCTGAAATGGGTTCCCATAATTCCCTCCTGAAATGCGTTAAATGAAACCAGGCATGGAGCATTGAATACAGAGCTCCCTTCTCTAACGTCTCTCATGAGGAATGCCGTTAGTTAGAAAGGACTAAATAGGACATCTATAGGTCATTCAAGCAGAATGGCAGAGCTACGGAAGGGAAATTATCAAGAGGCAATCAGTGAGCAGTAGGCTTGGGGAGATGGAGCACCTGGGTTGATAGAGACCAACTAAGAACAGAGTAATATTGTCCAGGGATTATTATTTGTGTATACAATACGTTTTTGCATGATCGGACATAAAAAAAAAACATATTTTCAGTGTTCTGAAAATCAATGATGATAGTCGACTGTGACCTGATCAAACAACATTTGAATATGCTGTAACTGATGCCCAATCAGGCGATATCGTCGGTCGATCAAGTGCTAATCGTCGTTATTATTATTTTGCAGCGTTGGTCAACCGACGATAAGAGCTTAACGTCCTACAGCATCGCCCATACGACGATAACAATCGGATCGATGATAACCGACGACGAAGCGAATACGACAATCGACGAAAACAGGCTATCGATGAATCTACGACATCTGGCGTTGTTTGAAAAGAGCATGCGGTTAAAGTATGATTTAATAATACTAATTATTAACAACGATATACACCGAGGAGTCATATAAACACCGTTTTCATGTGTGAGTGATACTTAAATTTTGAAACGATTTACAAAGAAACAAACTTATTTTTCCTTTACAGATAAACTTGAAAACAATAATAGTTTGCACTATTCTCACTGGGAAAAAAATATAATTCCATATGGTTATTATTGACACGTGAGCTTGGTTTCAATATGAGTACTCATAGAGTCGTTACGACAGAGTAAGTGTTAAACGGAATATTTTCCTATTCATGTCCCCTTGAATATAACTAGTAATGACGGCAACATTGTTTATAAAATCTGATTTTGTTCGCCTTGTACAAAACAAAGACGTCTTCAAACCTTAAATACGAACATTTCGGGAATCTGTTATAAATGTTCTTTTGTGGCTCAACTCAGCGCTTTTATGATACTACACGCAACAGGTATTCGATGACCTTCACCATGGAGTAATAATCGTATTACCTTGTTTAACAGTAAAGATGGTTAAATAACTCACTCTCATAATCAATTAGTCTTGGTTACTGTCATTCATTATCACTCGAGGGAAATATTGCCGATTTTCTTCAAACAGGCTGAAGGTCCAATTAATGACACTATTTCAGACTCATTTCGTGAAATAAATAATTCATCATTGTCAAAAACAACATAAAGTGCTGAATGTAACGTATATTTCGATTCATATTTCTGGTAAATGTCCAGGCAACTCCAAAGACTACCTAATCCCCTTCAATACTAAACATAATTTAAACTATGGCTACTATACTCATCGTTTTTCAGCGCACCGCATTACTTGAAACCTTGTTTCTTGTATTACAACCTCACACCACCACAGCATTTCAAACACTGAACCTACTTCGACATCATGACTTGTGCTGCGCAAATCTGTTCTTCGTAATCTAGGTCCGTATGGTAACACAAGCAAACAGTCAGTTTACAAACTTACATGCCATGGTCAATTTATATGAACTATAGTCAGTATCTACTTATTACTCCATTACAATTAGAAATATAATCACATTTCCTGTACTTTGCTTATTACTTTGATCTTTTACTCAGGATCAAGTACAGCAACCAATGTACTGTCTACGCGGTCAACCGCTAGGGATCATGGACTTCACAATCTTGTGAAGAAGCATCCGAACCAGCCTGCTCAGATAGAAAATAGCTGACATTTGCACTGGTTTGGATTAATAGTACTTCGAGCTCTTTGATGGTCCTCCCAGGCTTTCAATATCATGACAGAGTTATACCATCGTCACTAATCAGCATTTGGAGATATGAGCGACGAGATGAGAAATGCTGGAGCGTTCGTAGGAAGCGTCAGTCGATAAATCCTCTGCGATTTCGTGACGGACTGCTCGAATAGATGTAGAGGTGTCCACTGTATAGTGCGATGTAAATTTCAGTCTGTGAAACGTCCTTCACGCACAGCGGAACTGTGTAATTTACACCGATCAAGTGAAGAGAAGTGCTTGCCTACGGATTATATAGGAGGCACCCCACCCCGTTTGCGCTTGCTTCTGATGTTGGTGTAAATCAGTCTATTTTTGCCTAGCTCTTGGAATACTTCATCGCTGATGGATGCTCGGAACCACATGGTTGATACCATTTGGCCTTGGTCATGATGTTCTTAGATGATCAGGGTAAAGATCCGTTGCTTGGTAGGCAGAAGATAGGATACTTATCAGAATCTTCCACTTCTGTCTGAGTGATCCGACTCAATACTAATATTTGGTCTTCTCGCTGCTGTAAATTTAGCTGCTTCATCAATACGAATTACTTTCACTCTCTGTAGAAATGACTCGAATTGCATTCCCCTGATCGTCCAATCTTTTGTTCATTCTGCCCTTTCGAGGGTTAAGCCCTTACCTTGATCAGAAAGATTACCTATTACCATCTTCTGTAAATGTTCTGTGAATAATTTCATTCAACCAACTGTTTTCATCAATTTGCTGTCGGATCCACACCTGTTGGCCACTGACATGAGGAAGGATCTCTTCATATGGTTCTCTTCGGTCAAGTTTATTCATATTTCATTAATTTTCAGACCGTGCCAACACAATTGACTAAAATTCAGCTTCTTTGAGGGTGATAAGATCATTCGAGTTTTCAGCCGTTGGGACGTAATGATTTTTGGCTTCTGGAAGGATTTTCTTCATTTCCAGTTTCCTAATATGCATTAAAGCTTCAAGTAGGCCACTAGAGTTGATCCATCATTTTAAAGCAACTTGACTGTCCCACCAAACATGTTCAACTACTGTGTCAACTTCTTGTTGGAGGCTTCGCGCGCATACTTTGCGAGGCGGCAACAGATAGTTCCAATTTGAGAACAGAGAGGGTTTCAGCAGGAGCTATGCGTCCTTTAGTCATCAATTAAAAGGCTAAGGCTACGCGAAAGTGTGCACGGTCATGGATTTAGCAATTTCCCCAAATCGTTTGATTTAAATTTCCCCCATCGCTGACATTTCCTTTTTATCTGACTTTATTTGTCTGCAATAGCATCTGAGAGTTTATCATATCAATCTGCTTTAGAGAGTCAGATTTCCTTCATATTTTTTTTTGTGTTCTGATGGTGTCTGGTGTCATCATCTCATGAGGGTCGAACTGTTTTGGAAAACCACTATGAATGATTCTCCTGTGGGTTGACCTGTTTCTAGATCCCTGGGGGCCACAATCACTGAATCATTTATGGTCTCCAATCTGAGTCAGAAGACTGAGACTGTGCAACTTGAGTCGGCTTCTCATGCCTCTTCTGTCATCTTCTGAGCTCAGGGTCACTTGTGGCCCATTCTCAAAAGTTAGCATGGCCTCAACCAGAATGTTCATGGGAGAGGTGTGAAACTTTTAATTTCTGTCATTTTAGAAGTTTATACAAGAAGGTTATCAACATTGACATTTCTCCGGATCCTATTCGTAACCTCTGGCTGGGTATAATACTTTATTAGATGGTTATCTATTGTTATATCCATGATTCATTGTGAGTAGGCTGTTTCAAAGAAAATCACCTTGGAGCGAAAAGTATCAACTGGGTTGTTTGGATCAGTAGGATCACGGGGCCTCAAGAATCGAATGAAATTCCTGTCTATGTCCGCACAGACAGCGTACGATCCCAGTCTGAAGCGCATCTATACCTGGTACAGTTATGGAACCAAACTAGGTCCTGAAAATTGGTCGTCAATTCAACTAACAAAATCACTTTGTGTTTCGCAGAACAATCAAATCCGATGGGGACTGGGGCTGTTGGGGAATCTTTCTTTATTGCATGGTGAGAAAGGCACGGCATGATGCATCCGATTGTTCTGTCATGCTCGACTTTTCTAGGAATCTTCTTTGATCAACTTTTGCATCGCCACACCATACAGTGAATCAACAGGACCGAATCATTTCCTAATTGACTAAGAGCATTGATCAACATCCCCTGTGCTAGACGATAGTTGATGGGCAGTGTGGGATTTGATGCGTAACATGACACACTTGCTACGTACCCACCATTAGCATACTATATGCTCATGTTAACCAGTTCCAATGCCGTCCGACACTACTACCTTGAGTGCTGTGATCACATTGTTGACGTTTCCAATGGGAACTGACAGTAGGACTCATTACTAAAATTATGTTATTCTAACTATTTCGTTCTGTTCCTCAGGAAAAAAAATCATAATTAAGATCTGTTCACTTGATAATTTCTACTGGCTAATGGATTTCATCGTTGAATCTCTCTTCTAAGTTCCTTTCAATGGCTGCACACTTCTTTGCGATCAAAATCAAACCATTCATTTCTAGAAATTCTGCAGGTCAACAATGATCCCATCCACAGGAACATTCACATTGTCTTCTAGATTGACCGTAAGATTAGCTACATCTTGCCGTTACGCTAACCCTTGTATATTGAAGTCATCTATGGTCATAGTAATTGGTTAACAGGTCACGTCACAGATACTGAGAGCACCTCTTTTTAAAGATTGATCGCTCCGCGCTCTGTATTGTTTTTACTGGCTCCTCATTATTTCGGCGACCTTGAATACTTTTGAAGGAGAGCACTCCATGATACCCGTTGCCTTTATAGTTCTAACTGTAAGTAAATTTCTCAGTGCAATCAGCAGAACGGTGACCGGACTTCAAGCATTTGTAGTACAACACCAAATCAGAAACACTTGCGATTTCTTCACCACATACTCATAGACTTAATGATCTCCAGTATAAAATGTACATCCAGACGTTCCCACTTGGAATGATCCCACAATTAACTGAGAGCATTGGGTATTTCAGTTGGATAATCTGAACTGCTGGACATGTATTGCATCTTGAACTTCCTTGATAACTTGCCTTGTTTATTTAATTTTTGTGTGACTTTCACTTTGTCTCAGTCTCAAGATTTGTGGACTCTACCATGAGTGCTACTCTGAGATCAGTCAGATTTTATGCAGTTTCTGGATCTTTTCCCCTACGACTTGCTACTTGAGTCCTTAAAGGTGCACCGGAGTTTGAAACTTTCACCACATCCTGTAAGGTTAGTGTTTGCGTTAAACAGTCCGTTATTATTTTTCTGAAAGCGCTCTTTGGGAAAAAATGATTGAAAATATCCTAAGATAGCCTAATTTTCTTGATCCTTCCGACCAAAACGAAATTTCCACGCAGTCGCGTTCAAGTTCATGAGCTGAATGCGACCGCTCATAAAAGTAATTGAACGATCACGAGAATGAGAAAAATGTATATATTGTTAGGAAGCCAAACTATTGTATACCAACATTCACCTGTTTTATGGAAGTAGACCAACTCGGAGAGTTGGCGCTGAGTAGTCTGAGTACGAGAACGCGTTTACTCAAGCAGAATGGAAATTTATCCATATTCATTAGAACGCTAGTCATTCGTCCCATTTCTTCAGATGGTGATTATTAATGCCCTCCGGAAAACATATTAAAGTACTATTGACGATTTAAATGACTGCCACATTATTGAATGGACCCTACTCTACTGATATAAATTGAGAACAGAATTTTGATGGTGCAAAATTTACTGTACCTTTAACTTCAGTTTGCGTGGAATCATGTATTTAGGAGACACTTGTTTCCCTATTGCAGCATCTTTATTACTTGTGGTTTCTCTTCATATATTGCGGTGAAACCTGCAACTGTATTTCCCGCAGCACCCTTCACCAAGTATTGGAACATTTCTAAGGGATCCAGCTCATCATTGGTACGAACGGTTTTTAAGGTTTGCCAGATGGATATGGAGCTCAGGATGTTTCCTGAAAACTCCAACTTCTCAAGCGCAAGTTCACTATCTGGTTTAGTTTACAATTCAGTTTTCAATCGTTGACTCTGATGAGGCTGGTCCTCAAAGATTCGAGCGCCTCCCCATCTTCCTCAGCTTACTGAAAGACATCCTCATTCGTGATTTTCTTCCTCTGCTTCAGCAATACAAACAGTTTCCTTACCAACAAGACGCCTCAATTCTTCTCTTCATCTATTTTGATTTTTTGTACATATCCCTAAGATAATAAAAATCTCGAAAACACAAACCGGATAAATCAGAAAAATAATGTCCTTGTGTTCAGATGACACTTTCATTATTGACTTCTAATTTATCAAACCTTGAACTAGAATGAAGTAGGAATTAATCAATCAATTTATGCTAACTGGATTACTAATGAGTTCCCTCTTCTCAATTTGTGGCTGATAAAAACTGTAATCGCAGTCTTTCAATCCAGACAGTTCGAAGAAAATGACTAGCCAATATTTTAGGCCTTAGGACGTACGTTTGACCCGCGGATAAGAACTACGTACCATATAATAAAAAGTAAGTTTGCCCCGCAGGTTAGAAACACGTACTTTTGCCCCGCGGATTAGAAATACGTGCTCCTAAGTTAGGTTAGGTTGGGTAAGAAGGTCAAACAATATGCCCTCGACGGAGCCAGCCAATATATCCAGCTGCACGCGGCATAACGTTACGGAGCCACTACCCTGTCGTATCAAACTGAACCAGGGTGTACTCCACAGTATTCATTTGGATTTTGTACCATACTCAAATCATACCGTCCGCAGCGCAAATATTTTTCAGTAAAAGTGATAACCATAGTTTTTTAATTGGGGGGAACAAGGAGCGCGCCGCTTGTCAAATACTGTACGTCATTGTCAAGAAGGGTAGGACTCAATTGCAACATTTGGATTGTTATTGAACAACCATGGGACAGTTTTCTGATTGAGTACTTAGAGCGAGTAATGTGGAACGCAGTCCTTCTTGTCCGATGATCCGGAACGATCTGAAATCACCGGGTATTCCCGTTAAGTACAGCATGATCGCAGGATAATCAACCGAAAAAATAACTCATATTTCACCTACTCATCGGCAAGTAAGGGAAGCAGACCATGATAACACGATATTCATACGGTTATCTAGGACATGTACACAATATTTGAGCCGTAATTAACAGATTCCTCATTCTTCTAAATATAGCACATTTTATATACGCTAATTATCATTCAAAAGAAAAAATATAACTAATGATATTGATATAAAAAAAATCGTTCTCGGCGTCGATTCGATGTAAATTATGCGATAAACGTCGGTTCTTGGGTACGTGAAAAACCTAACTTCTAAATACGACTGACGATAATCACAGTCAATCACTTGATCAATCTATTATACAATGAATGAAGCCGTACAGATCAGTTATGTACATTTTGTACCTGGGAAAGAGGAACTCCAAATAAATGGTATGATCATAAAAAAAATGGGTTTGCAATATTCGTAATCGGAAAATGGGAGCTTCTACGAGTTCAATTCTCATTCTGTAAAGTGTACTCTGTAGGTAGTATAGTATTCAGATAGATTTTTTTATTTAACGCATCTGAATTAACATTCTGGAAGAACGATATTACCATGGTAACTTCATTGCCTCCATTTTCTCGTCAATTAGTCTATATTTTCCTGAGAAGCTACGCTTGATTTTTTTTAAATCAATTATTTATGGTATCACACTGAAGATATCAGTGTGCTAGCATAGAGTGCAGCCTCACGCTGTATTCGCTAAACATGTGACCTTTTTATGATTTATTTCCATATTCGCCGGAGAGCCATCTTTCTCATTGCAGCGTATTCGCGATACAACATAATGTGGTGAATGAAACATTTCAGACGGACGGGCATTGAAACAAAGCTATTTTTATAATACAGACTAGTGCAGGAAACTAACGCTTCGCAAAAGCTATACTTCTTTTTCAAGTGAAATTATTATCACTCGTGATCATTCACAAACAAAAATCACTCAACAGATGTCTCCTTGACATTTTGAAGAAATGCTTATATGAAGGATTATCTTTTTTGAGAATTTGATTTATCATATTGATATTGCTAAGAAACTGTCCTTTCTTGTTTCACTGCATTCTTGCTATGAATATGCCTTGTTATCATTAACTCATATTTGATGAGTTACCAGCAAGCACGAATTGTTGTACCACGAATTGTTTTATATTCGTGGTTGAACAGATGTTGTGTTGGTCCTCGATTTTTCTTCATTTAGATTTGGGCGTCGTATTTTTTTTCAATGGCACAGCGTGAAGGACAAACAGACAGACTAAGAAACACTGTCCTTTTCATAATATAGATTTTAGATGCGATGATATCCATTACGGTACTAACAGGTTTGCTCGAAAGCTGAAGTATAAGATCAACCATTTTTTTCTAACACATTTTAAATAAACGTAATGGTCAAAAGGATAGCAGCACGATTTTTTTATGCGTCGTTAAACATTGTACAGCAGTGGTGGTATATTTTTTATTGACATTACTTCGGATATACGAAAAAAATGGGTCACGAAAATGTCCTAAGTATTGACGAAAATAGTTGCATGGACATGATTGGATGATGTCCATTGCGAATGGTCAAATAAACCAGTACATCCTCGATACATCCCATAGATCGAGAACTGTTTGAAGGACAAATCATCAATCAACATGTTTCGAATAAGATGATGCAAGGCTTTTCAAGCATTGAAAATCACGCCTTATATAGAGCTTCACACATGTTATCATTTAGATCATTTCCATAGGGAATATTTAGAGCTAGTGCACAAGATGTTCTGGAAGCTTTCTATCATTTAATCGCTATGTAAAATCGACATCGTCAGACCGTGGGAAATTTTGTATTATTGCAATTGAATGAAAATGAGTGGATTTTGTATGATTTAGCGCATCAAATGAATGAATGAGAAAAATATATATTTCGACTTTGAACTGGGACTGATTTTATTGAGAACGGACCAAGAGACAACGTTTGGAAATATGTCGTTGATTTTCAGCCAGCAACATCGACGATCCGAAGCGAATATTTTCAGACGAAAAATAGTTTCACCCAAACCTACATTCTAACCGTCAACACTTAAGATACTGATGCAGGAAAAATCCATTGCTGTACATATATATCTCTCTCTTTCTCTCTCTCTCTATATATATATG
>SDVV010023492.1:1409-12750 GCA_016164225.1 Gammarus roeselii | reverse complement strand
AAGGCAAATACACATTTATAAATAGAATAGACATACCCTCTAAATTCAGAGATAACCCAAGTATCCTATCATCATTGTACTGCTCAATTTTCACGAATGGACTCACTCTATCAGACCACAGGAAGGTTAGTCCACCAAACGGGCGTCCTCTAAGTATCTTCTCCTCTGAATTAATTGAAGATATGGAGAAGGAATGGACGTTGCCATCTCTTGATAGACTAATCGGGAGCTCGTGCTTGAACAGCCATGTCTCTTGCAACGCACATATATCACTATTTGTACACAGCTGTTTCACAACGCTTTCTGCACTGTTAAACCCATTACAGTTAAAGGTGACCAGACGGAGATCTCCTAGAGATGTTTGCATTTGGTTTGAAGATAATCGTTTTCCTGATTTTATTTGGAGGGCTCCAAGCTTTTCTTGCTCTCGTAGAACTTCCGGATGCGAGCGCCTGCAGGCCACATATCCGGTGATTTGAGGCGCTTAACTTCCAGGTAGCCTGCACTGACTCTGAAGGCACTAAACTTGCCGAGACGGTCGAGCTTCTCTACTGTGTAGCTGCCATCTCCGGTTAGTCTCTTTATCTCACTCACAATCTGTTCACGAGTGATGTCCCCAAAGATTGACACATATATGCTGCTTCGTTGTAAGGGAAAGATGCCTTCTGATGTCATTCGACCTGTTCCAACGAGGTGTTTAGTTCGTTTTCTTTTACGGTCGACTTTCTCATATTTCCCGCCTTCCACGTCATTTCCGTTGCCGATGCAATTAGCACCAGCAACTCCGGTTAAATCTTGTTTGCGTGGAGCAGGCGTTTTGACCTCCGTGTCCTGCTTATCAGCTGTCGATCGATCAGATTGAACCAGTTTCATTCCAACATATTAAATCAATCACATTTCAACAAAAGGTTATTTAGTGTTTAGTGTTTATCCAATAACTGCTACCTGAAGTGAGCGGTCTTCATCTTGCCGAGCCGCTCCCTTGCCAACTTTCTAGTGACTGTAGCGCTAAGAGGACCTTCGTGAGGCATGTGCGCGGTCTCCATCTTACCAAGTTGCTACCTTGCCAACGATCTTGTGACTGTAACGCGAGGAGGACGGTTGTGGGGCACATGAGCGGTTTCCAGCTCACCTAGAGGCACACTAGTCAACCATCTAGTGACTAGTGCTAAGAAGATGATCGTGGGGCATGTGAGCAGTCATCATCTCTCCAAGCTGCTCATTTTAAAAACAAGGGATAAAAAGTGTCCTGGAAATTAGTCCAATTAGTCTCTTTTCAGTCATTGGCAAAGTAATGGAAAGTTTAATCATGGATAAAATTACAGAATTCTTGGAATCAAATCAGTTGATAGGTGACTCATCATGTTTTACTAAAAAAATTCGGGAATAGAACTTGGAAATAATTGGGTAATGATAGGGAAGATATATTTTGCTAATTGATAATCAAGTGCTTTTGTACTTGGAATCACTGAATGAAGAGGGTTGCCAAATTTGTGGATTTCAGGAAGGCAGTACAAAAGGCCTTGTGCAGATCCTTATGCGTGAAGTTGTAATTCATTTAGTTTTTTAAATTTTGTGACATCACAGAATGCAAGATCTTATTCCAGGTTGTCAGTTTTATTTAAAATGACCATAAAATTTGCTCTGCTGGGAATACTGTTAAGTTTATTTTAATATGAAAAAAATACACTGGAGAAGAGACGTCGTTGTTACGCTGCAGGCCACTGATTGCATCATATTCAATTTCTGTTATTTGACTAATTGATGATTACATTTGTTGTCTGTAGAGAGAAAATGACGTATTTCACCATGTGGTAGTGACTGTAGAGGGCAAGTGAAGTATTTCACCACGTGGCAGTGACTGTAGATGGCAAGTGAAGTATTTCACCACGTGGCAGTGACTGAAGAGGGCAATTGAAGTATTTCACATCGTGGCAGTGACTGTAGAGGGCAAGTGAAGTATTTCATATGTGGCAGTGACAGTAAAGGGCAAGTGAGGTATTTCACCATGTGACGGTGACTGTTGAGGACAAGTGATGTATTACACCATGGGGCAATGACTGGTAGAGGTCCAGTGAAGTATTTCACCATGTGGTTGGGGTGGATGTATGATTATTATATATAATAATAACATTTTTTTTTCTTATTCTGTGGTCACTATTATTTATCTGTGCCCTTTTTTCAATCTGATCGATTTTGGATTAGTTATTTTGTTACATATCATTAGATTTCCACAGGTGCCCTAGGTGAACAATGCAGTGTGTTAGTTAGTCTAGTCCAACCTACGGTGGCAGATTTGTACTCTCCCAGGCGCCTAATTAATGTCAGAGCACAGCTAGGCGTTCTGATGGCAAAATTTTGAAAGCAGGTTGATGTTGATCTAAGAGTGTGGAAGTCTGAAATGGCGCTGTGCGTGAAGGAGAGGAGGCGGGTCAAGGCATGTTGAGTCGAGTGGAGCCGAATCGACGGGGGAAGCGATGATTTGAGACGAACCGAGGCTGGTTGAGACTAGGGGACCCGGGAAGGGGGGGTATTCGTGGGACTCGCGAGGCTTGATAGACCAGGGGGGTTCCGGAAACTCGGGAGACTTGGAAGACCAGGAGGATTTGTTGGGACCCACTCAAACCCTTCTGGGGCTGTTTGGAACACCCATGAAACCCTTTGAGGCCCCTTTGAGAAACTTTAGGCCCCTCTGAACATTGGGACCCTGCTTACCCCTCCCCACACTGCAAACCCATTCACATAAAAATGTATATATGTGAAATGCTTGAGTAGAATTAGCTATTGCATTCCACGGATTACTGGCTCTAAGGGGGAGATCCGCATCGAGGCTTGTCGAAAGCGTCGCGGTCAGTCAAAACACGTTGAGGCGAACCGAGTTTGAAGCGACGAATCGAGAATATCCAAAATGATGAGAGACAAGCCGAGATGAGCTGAGACAAAAGGACTCGAGGCATCCGGGTAGCTCGAGGGACTTTGGTTACCTTCTGGGGCCTATCGATTTCTTTTGAGACACGAGGGACTTCTGTCCTCCTATCCCGCTCCCACTCTATCCGCTTAAACAATAAGTGTACTGTCAATAATCTGAGCAGTTTTTAAGCCCACGATGACCTGCTCATTCTTTCCTCTTCTTGATCCGTAATTTTGTCATCTGTGTACTTGTGCGAGTGAAGTATTTCATCATGTTGCAGTGACTGTAGAGGGCAAGTGAAGTATTTCACCATGTGGCAGTGACAGTAGAGGGGAAGTGAAGAATTTAACCATGTGGCAATGACTGTAGAGAGCGAGGGAAATAGTTCAGCATGTGGCAGTGACTTTAGAGGGAAGTGGAAGTATTTCACCATGTAACAGTGACTGTAGAGGGCAAGTGAAGTATTTCACCATGTGGCAGTGACTGTAGAAAGCAAGTGAAGTATTTCACCATGTGGCAGTGACTGTAGAGGGCAGGTGAATTATTTCACCATGTGGCAGTGACTGTAGAGGATAAGTGAAGTATTTCACCATGTGGCAGTGACTGTAGAGGGCGAGGGAAGTATTTCAACATTTGGCAGAGTTTTCAGATGTAAAAAATGTTTCATTCTAGTTAATTTGAACGTGGAAATACTGAAAGGATAAACAAATACTTTTTTTCATTATGAGATTAGAGCTGGTATCCAAGCTCTAATGATGAAATTTCATCTGCAGTGTCTACCAAACAATTGTAATTTTCTTCTTGGTATTTGAGGCAACGCAACTTTAAAGACAGGTGAAGCGAATGAGCAAAATCCTCTTCCATAGACTCATTCCGATTCAGCTTTTTACCTGGTTTGAGTATATAAAAGTTACTTCATATGTTCTATTTCATTGTTTAACAGTTCTTGCTGGCAGTTTTCGAACACTTCTGTACATAAGAACTTTTGAACTTTAATTTTCAGTTCTAGAAACTTGAAACAATGTCATACTTCTGGCAATTCCTAGAGAGTTCCTGTTTGCAAAACCGTTTTGTCCTCGATAATATTCCTTTTCAATTTTTTTTTTCTAACGGTTTCAGCAACGGGACATTTTGTGAAAATTTCCTAGGTAAAATAAATAGTAGAGAAAGGATAAATATAATTTCCAGGTGTGACTAATATTTTTAATCATCCATTGAGTTTCATTTTATATTTATCATTCCATTCATGTACTTAAATTTATTCCAAGCTCAGTTTTGTATCATACCTAGTTACTTATCAATATTGTATAACATCCAAAATTTTGGTAATTGTCGATGTATAAATTGTGGAGTATATAGGTCCAAAGCGTGGTTTCTAGAGTCATTTATGGTGGGGCAGGGATGAGGGTCAGCGGCGTAAAACGTGCAATCTAGAGTCTGCGGCTGAAGACGGGGAGGAACCGGTTTGACGCGTGAGTCAGCTAACGGGTGACTCATTTGGATAAACGGACAGCTTATACATGTTAATAGGTTATATATAGGTATTTGCATTTGAATGCTGGGTATACAATATTGCAACTTCGTTGCATGTCATATTGCATATATGCATTTTCAATGCTTGTCCTCTGAATCCATAGGATATTGATAACATACATTTATAAGATTATTTTTATTGATGAGAAATCTAACAGTTACATAATATCTTACATGCAGTATTAAAGATTAAAACTCTGCACAATTCCCGCTTGCTCGAATGTTGATTTCCGAACACGTTCATGATAATTTTTCCAACCTTGGTATCATTTCTACGTCGTTCGCTGTTGATCAATTTACAGGTGGCATAGATTCAATTAGTTTATTGTTATTTTCTGTGATTGTTTTATTTATATCTACAACATTGGCTATGATTTTCTCTTTGTTTGATATATATGCAGTCATATTATGACCGAATGTCACATTGCATGTGATTTTTTTTATGTATGTACAAGCTTATTTGTAGATCAAATAAATAGAATATAATCAACAATGGTATAATTACAGTTTTGATGTATACCCTTAGACGATGTGCTCCATGCCTGCTAATGTTCCAATGATTTATTTAGAACCCAGTGTGGACGGGTGGTGTGAAGGGATACCCTAGGCAAAAAGTTGGATGAGCTTTGGCAAGGTAAGTTTGCTCTTATCTGTTATTTGTCTCATAAGTTATTTCCGTGGCATGTTTGCTATGTTTGAGTGAATGTTTGTAGTCTCATCTAGTTGGGGTATAATTGACTCATTCGGAGGTTGTTTGGTGGGGCACCAGCCTGATCGACTTTTAGTAACGTTCTGTGTGTTTTCCTTCTATTTATTTCATGTGCATATAATATCTATAGGAATAGTAAGGTTTATTTGTTTGGCAGTTGGCGGGTTGATGTTTGTATTTTGGATTGATGCAGCAGCTTTGTTACGAGAATGTGTATATTCCATAACGCATTATCCAGGTTTGAACCAGATATTTCGCTATTATCATGTTCCAAATGTTTCGTTATTAAGCGTATGTAGACAGTTCGGGTTGTCTTATCTCGCTTTTTTAGTATAGCGAGTATTGGTAGGAAGCCCCATAGCAATAGTATCTTAATTTTAGTTATCTCCTATAGTTATAGGATTTTTTAGGATATTTTAGGTTTGCATCATTCATGTAGCACATTATTTCAGCCATAATTGGTCGGTTATTGCATCATTCTTCTTATTTTATTATATCATGACCGTTTTAGTATGTGTCTTTGAGTTTTGTATGTTCTCTGTACAGTTTCCATCTTCAATGCAATCTGTTGGTTATTTATACAATATCAGAATATTAGGATGTATTACGTTTGTATCTTCAATGTTGAACTTAATTTCATAGATTTTCTTCCATCGTGGTACAATGTTTGACATGGTTATTATAGATATAGAAGATCCCAGTTGTTAGAAACTCAGACTTGCTGTTAGATTATTGTATGTTTTTTGAAGGACCATTCTTCCCTAGTTGTGTTTATGCCTATTTGTGTAAGTAGACCGATTTACTTTAATGAATACCATAACGTATTACATTTTTGACGTGAATCAGAGCAGAGTAGAGCATTTATTTCGCTATTTATATAGTTTTTTGTGGTTGTATGATTTTTTCCATGATAATCATAGGAATGTATGTTCAAGAGATGTAAATCTGTACTGCATCTATATGGAATTTCGTCATTGAACTTTAGCAAGTGTGTAGTTTGACCTTTTAGAAGACGATTTACTGGATGGAGGGGTCCTGGTGTAGAGGTGGTTTACACTCTTTGGTTGTCATTTAGAGTTTGTCCAAGTTCAACGTGATTTTGTAAATTCTTGTGGATGTCGATCTTAATGTCCGTGTGTTTGTTAGAGAGGTTATCTGATTTACTTAGGTTGTCAGTGAACAGATCCCCAGGTTTTTATGACCACACTAAACAGATGCATGGTACGTCTGAGGTATTGTACCATTACCGGGTGTTACCTTTAAGATTTGTTATATATCAGTGGTAGTTTGCTGAGAAGCAACCTAGTAAAGCATTGTAGAGTTCATTGTTATGACACGGTGGACTTCGATTTTTTAACTAGCGACATAACATCTTACTTGTTTTTGTTTTTTGTTATAGATTTGAACAGGTATCATCGTAAAAATAACAATATTCCCATGAACTCGGTGTTAAATGTCAGATATTTTTGGTATGGCTGTTATGTTATTAGTACACGATCTTAGTCATGAACCAGATCACGTGGGATATAGGAGTAGGATTAATCATCTGGGTGTGTTAGGATACACCGTATATAATAGTTGATCAATGTTGCTTAGGGTAGAAAATACAATCTTATTTAGCTATTTTAGAGTTGCTGTTGTATGTTTTGATTGTTTATCAGAGGAATTTATCTGTATTTGATATAATATCCCTAATTTTCATGGAATGTTGTGTATAAAATACGCTTTATTGGATATAAGGATACAAAATATTGTTATGTTTTACCTCTCGACATGGGATTTGGGTCCGTTTCCATGTCGTCTTGGACAGCTAATCTACTGGATTTGTGTAAAGTATTGTTAAAATTTCGTCGCAAATTTAATGAACATCTCAATTATGTTATCAGCTCGTATGCCCGTTACCAGATGCCTATTCCCGCGAGTCTTATTTATATAAATGCTTGTGATACGTTGGCAGCTGTACACTTAGAAGTTTTTGAATAATTCAGGCTTTGTTATGAGATTGCGTTCCAATTCAGAATATCTGTTTTATTTGAGCGTTTAACACATCCACTATAGCATTTTTCACTCAAGGTTTGTGATAATGGCTGTAAACCTAACTCATCCTAACCTAATCTAACCAAAGATTTATTTTTTCCCCATTTTCATACTTATGTTAGGTATTTCTTCATCGATTGAAGCTTTATTCTTATCAAATCTATCCACTTGGCTCTGTAGTTTTACCAATCTTTAGCAATTGTGGGCCTACATATTTATATTTTTTTCACTTTGCTTGCTACAAGTCCTGTAATATCTACTAGTTTCAAGTAATGTTAGGTGATCGCTCGTTAGTAGACTGTAGAGTTCAAAAGGTTTATGTAAACTTCCGCATATGTCGGTGATTGTTATGGATGTTAAGGAGTTAGCAAGTTCTATGTATGGTTTTACTGTTAGAATAAGATTTTTTTGTAGTGTTGGATGTGTTGCACCTACCATTTTTGTCTATATATTGAATAATTTCACTCATACATATATACTACAGATCTTTGATATAAGGTCCGCAGTCAACAAGATTCAGAATATAAACCATGACTAAGGTACATAATTAGCTAAATATATATCAATGTATGACAACATAGATCAAATATCAATGAATGCAAAAAGGGTTACCTTACACTGCCAAATACATTGATACCTAGGCAATTTAACCTAAGTCATCCTAACCAACAGTTATGTATTTTTATTTAGGTTTGATGCTTCCGTATGTTATTGATTTGTATGAAACTCTCCACTTGGGCTGTATATTTAACATAGCAAAAGCAGTTTGAATACATTTCTTTTAATTTGATCCAGCAAATATCCTTCTGCAGATGTTTAGATATCAGAAATTTTATCGATATCTGTTACATATTTAGAAAGGAAACAATTTTTTAATGTGGAACAGTTTCACGCGCTATTAGGTTCAAAGATTTAGTCATCCTACCAACTTAACCAATAATTATATATTTTTATTCAAATTTGAGAGTTATGTATGATATTAAGTCATTATTTTGTGCGATGTACATATCAAATTCTCTTCACACGGCTCTATTTTATGTTGATTTTTTTTTAATATCTTACTCCAAATACACATATACTTGCTTTGTACGCATATGCAGGGCCCATCATGGTATAATGATGGCGTAGACAGGGGTCTATACCGGCACGATGTAGACACATACACACATTTGTAAGCATATAAAGGGTCGGTTGACATCTGTAGAATTTTACGTCTGATCTATGAATTTTTCCATTAGAACGAAGTCCCTTGTTTTTGTTACAAGATATTTAATGTGGACCAGCTTCACGTCATGTTATGTGGAGAGAACTAATTATCTTAACTTACCTTTTCTAACCAAAAATTATGTATTATCGATCGACTTTTCGTGCTCACATATGATATTTTTTCATCGATTTATCATATATTCATATCCATCCTCCACACTTGGCTCTACATTTTGATCTATCATATGCAGTTTTGATATACACTTCCAATTTTTATCAAGCAATTTTCATCCATTTTCATGTGCAAACTACATTGTTTGTTTATATTGTTATACCTTTTTTGATATGATTCTTGTTTTTTGAATGTTATTCACACCCATCAAAACGTATCCTAACCTAACTTCAAGTATGGTATTCAGTAATTGTTATATACATATGAAGCCCTCCAAACAACTCTAAATATCACTTTACCATATATGTTATTTATTTATTTGTCACTCTCAACCCATATTTGTTAGCAGAGAGAACTCATTTTCAAACTTAGATGGTATGAATGTTACAGGTATTTCATATTATTTTTGATTAGACACAATTCTACATCACTTTAACATGTTATTCACACCCATCATAATCTAGCCTAATCTTATGTATGGTATTCAGTCATAGATATATAGCTACATATGAACCCCTCCAGACGACTCTACATATCACTTTAAAATACGTGTTTTTTATTTCGTTGTCACTCTCGATCCATATTAGTTAGCAGAGGGGCCCCATTTTCAAACTTGGATGGATTGAATGCTACAAGTAATTGAAATTTGTATCCAGTTTCCTACAAACGGACACATGGTCTCACACTATGTTTTTCTTATTTTACTTTAATGTCTCCACATAGCTCGGCAACCTTTGACGACTTGTATCTCTGATTTGCCAATTATTTCTTATAATTTTTATATCATTGACGATGACTTCGTTTCAAGATCTAATCGGACTCTTATATATATCCTACCAATCTGTAAAACATCTAGATCAATTACCTCACGAAAGGTTGATAGCATCATTTCACGCCTTGAAACATATTATTCTACTGATTTTGACAATTTGATGTTACCTCTGACAGACACAATGTTTTCAATTCTATGCTTAACCTTGAGTTTAGGATAATATAATAATTTCATTGAGGATTAACATAGTTTTATTAGTATTTATTGGCATTACTTACAGCCTTTACTGGCATCAACAGTGACATTTTACCGCGTTTTTTGATTTGAAACTGCATGGTTTGTACATCCAACCATACCAATCATCACTGTACTTCAGTTTCCTATCAAAATCATTCATTTACTCTATAATAGCTTTGTTGCGAATACCGGAGGCTGTTCCGTTCCCATGAGTCCACAAATGTATTGCTTCTACTTCTTGAACCTTAACTATTCGACACTTCTCCATTGAAAGTCATTCTGAACTTCATAATTGAAAAATGTTGCATACGATCCAGATTTTATTTCGTTATTAGGTATAATTTGTTTCCCACTACATCAGCTTTATTACAGTCTTGATGATGATTTTCCACTTGGATCATATCAAATTCGAGATTTGCTTTCTTATTTCCCATATTCTTTGTTACATACGACTGTAACGCGTTGACATCAGTTACCCAATGCCGACTTCCTTTTTCCTGCATCCAGACATGAATGATATCTCCCATATTCTAGATTCTTATTTTATCCATTCTGAGATAACTGATATCTTCAACTTTGGTCAATATTTGTTCGATCCGACTAATGTCATCTTCGGGAATTTTTTCTCCCAACACTTGGAAATAAATTTGAGTCATGAATATTCATTTTTGTTTATTATATGACGAAATGTGTGTCTTTGCTTGATCTCAACGTAATACTGACTCCATTCTCGATTTGCAGCTAGCTATTATAAGTTGATTACATGTTGTTTTTCGCAAAACATTAGGCCTAACATTGCTCGCCTTGGTCATCAACTGTGTATGTATGCATGTGTATAGGGCTGTGTACGTATGTGAATGTGTATGTTCAAGCGTATGTACGCGTTGCATGAGTTAGAATTGTATAAAAAAATCTCAAAATTTCAATAAAATTTCCAATTTTTGAGGGATGACAGAGCCAAGTCAGTCTATTGAAGTGATAACTTGGCTACTTGAGTGAAATTATGATTTTTTTTTGTTCAACATTTTTAACTCGTGTAACACGTACCATACGGTTGAACATACACATTCACATACGTACACAGCCCTAAACACATACATACATACACAGTTGATGACCTAGGCGAGCAATGTTAGGCCTAATGTTTTGCGAAAAACAGCATGTAATCAACTTATAATGTCTTAACGCTCCCGTGCCACATAATAACTGCCTCTGGCACTGCATACTGCCCTCAATTGCCAACTCATGATGAAGGCTGTATTATTTCTATAATGTCTTTGAATTTGTGTCTCAACGCTCCCGTGCCACATAATAACTGGCAGGTAAATCTTCTGAGATATATTTGACAAATGACGTTCGTATACGCCCTGTGCTGAAAGCTACTGCCCATGAAGGCGTTTTACTGGAGAAGGCGTTTTACTGACAAGAGGAAGAAACATTTTAATGACAAGAGGAGGTGAAGTGGAGTGAAGCTCTTTTAATTGTCCTAAAACCTGTTTTAATGTGCTGAAACTTTTTAATGTGGAGTTTTATGGAAAAGAAATAAAATTTGAAAATCAGTTTTACTTAGCAGAAATAAAATTGAAAATCAGTTTTAATAAGCAAGAAATATAATTGCTCTGCGGAGAATTATGGTTGGAGCGAGTTGTGCGGTGGTTGGGAGGAGGAGTGTTTTTGTGAAGGGTGACTCCTTGAGGTGTCAAGACAGAAAAGATGGAAGGATGTACAATGTCAAGGTGGTTGACCTACGTGATGGAAGAGTCA
>SDVV010023491.1:0-12750 GCA_016164225.1 Gammarus roeselii | reverse complement strand
CCCAAGCCTTAAGGAAATTGAATATAATGAAAATATAGGAAAAAAAGTGGGATACTCTATGTGAAATGGACACCAGTACCGGTGATATTGAAACGTGTGATAGTGATTTTGAGGAGGTGTCATGTGAAGCAAAACCTGCTAAAGTTGAATGGAACCGAATTATCAAATGGGGTAATGAAACGGTATCAAGTATAAGAAGAGTAAAATTGTACAATAAAATAAAAGATATATCTGACTTTGTTGCAAAATTGTTGGTAATAAAACATGAAGAGAGATAATCATGTATCAAACGTTTGAGTGCTAGGAGAATTATGTATATTTCTGAATTCTGCGGGGATATATTGAATGGGAATGTTGTCATAAGCATTCGATGTCATAAACATGCAACTGTAATTAAAAAAATAGCGTCGAGAAAAAGCTCGCTGAAGTCTAGAAACACAGTTTTAGTTACAAGGATAGGCTTTGAAGTGATGCATACAATTCTCCCAAAGGTATCCGTCTACGTTATGAACTCGACAGTCTACTAATATCGGTTAGGGCAGAGTAGAGAATCTTATTTGATTTTTTTTATAGGTATTGTTGAATGACGTTTTTACACGATAATCTTATGAATGTATGTTTAAGAGGCGTAAATCCGTACTACATCTCTGTGGAATTTCGTCATTGAACCCTAGCAGGTGTGTAGTTTGACGTTTTAGAAGATGATTTACTGGATGGATGGGTCCTGGTGTAGAAGTGGCTTACACTCTGCGGTGGTCATTTGGAGTTCGTCCAAGTTCAATGTGATTTTGTAAGTTCTTGTAGATGTTTGTCTTCAGTTCCATGGTGTTGTTGGAGAGGTTATGCGACCAGCTGCTGATCGTTGTAGGGACTTACTTAGGTCGTCAGTTAACAGAACCCCAGCTTTTTGTGGCCACACGCTCTTTGAGACTCATGTCAGGCCCATTCATGACCACTGTACTCGTGGATAGATTCTTGATTATATTCAGGATGTGACTTTGCTCGACGTTGTTCAGAGATGATGGACTAAACAGATGCATGGTATTTCTGAGGTGTTGCACCGTGACTGGGTGTTACCTCTGAATTTGTTATTTATCAGTGGTCGATTGCTGAGAAGTGACCTAGAAAAGCATTGTGTAGTTCGTTGTTGTGACACAGCGAGTTTCGATTTTGTCCTATTATAGATATTCTATCATAGTAAGGCTTACGAACTCTTTCAGATTTACCGGATACCGTTATATTATTATTTGTTATGGATGAACTCAGTGCTAAATGTCATATATTTTCGGTATGACTGCAATGCTGTTATGTTATTAGTATACGATCTTAGTCATGAACCAGATCACGTGGGATATTGGAGTAGGATTTATCATCTGGGGTAAGGCAGGATACACCGTAAATAATAGTTGATCATTGTCGGTAAAGGTAGAGTAGAGAATCTTATTTAACTATTTTATAGTTGTTGATACAAGGTTTCATTGGTTATCATAGGAATAAATCTGTATTTGATATAAATTTGCATAATTTCATGGAATGTTGGGTATAAAATACGCTTATATAATTGGATGTAATGATCCAAAATATTGATATGTTTAACCTCTCGACACTGGATTCAGGTTTGGTTCCATGTCATCTTGGAGAGCAAATCTACTGGATTTGTGTTGAGTAACAGGGTTAAAAAATTTCAATAATTTAATGTTCATCTCAATTATGTTTAGTAGATGCTTATTTCCTCATGTCGTACTTTTATAAGCGTTTGTAATCCGTTTGCAGTTTATACAATTAAAAGATTTTCATCAATTCAGGATTTGTTATGAGATTGCGTTCTAATTCAGAATATCTGACTTATTCGACCATCCACAATATCCACTCAAGCATTTTTCACTTTAGGTTTGTGATGTAGAGGGGCCGTAAACCTAACCCATCCTAACCTATCTTAACCTACTTTTTCTCCTCCGTTTTCATACTTATGTTAGGTATTTCTTCATTAATTTCGGCTTTATTCATATCAAATCTATCCACTTGTCTCAGTAGTTTTACCAATCTTTAGTAATTTGTGTGCCTACATATTTATATAGTTTTTTCACTTTGCTTGTTACAAGTCCAGTAATATCGATTAATTTCAAGAAATATTAGGTGATAGCTCGTTAGTAGACTGTCGAGTTCATAACGTAGACGGATACCTTTGGGAGAATTGTATGCATCACTTCAAAGCCTATCCTTGTAACTAAAACTTTGTTTCTAAACTTCAGCGAGCTTTTTCTCGACGCTAATTTTTTAATCACAGTTGCATGTTTATGACATCGAATGCTTATGACAACATTCCCATTCAATATATCCCCACAGAATTCAGAAATATACATAATTCTCCTAGCACTCAAACGTTTGAGACATGATTATCTCTCTTCACGTTTTATTACCAACAATTTTGCAACAAAGTCAGATATATCTTTTATTTTATTGTGCAATTTTACTCTTCTTATACCTTCCGTTTCATTACCCCATTTGATAATTCAGTTCCATTCAACTTTAGCAGGTTTTGCTTCACATGACACCTCCTCGAAATCACTATCACACGTTTCAATATCACCGGTACTGGTGTCCATTTCACTTAGAGTATCCCACTTTTTTCCTATATTTTCATTATATTCAATTTCCTTAAGGCTTGGGTGTATTCCTCCCATTTAACCCAATCTTCATACGTTCTACGTTTGGACGTTAGTGGCATCGCACCTTTTTTACTGCTCGCGCCCTGTTGAACACTGTCTTTCTCATTGTTTTGGAAACTCAGGTCCGGTTTATTATGTTCTATCAATACGCTCTTTCCGTCCTTAGAGCATGTATTTTCCCCTCCATTTCTATGATTATCATATTCAAGATAATGTTTACCTTTGAGATGTTGCCAAAACCCGAATGTGGATCTTGATTTGCTTAATTTTATCTCCGCACTGCAAATAACACATACCCAGTATTATCCTTTCAGGTGAAATATTTTCATATCAAACTTGGCGACATCCTTCTACAACAAATCTGTTTCCAATTTTGTATATACATTAACATCAACATACAGGGTTGATGACGGCATCTGTCGACATGTGCCGATATAATGTATGGCTTATACACGGTTGATGCCGGCATATGCCGGTATAATGTAGGCGTATACACGGTTGATACCGGCATATGCCGGCATATGCCAGTAAAATGTGGGCGTATACACGGTTGATACCAGCACATGCCGGCATATGCCGGTATAATGTAGGCGTAACTACGGTTGATGTCGGCATATGCCGGCATAACGTAGGCGTATACATGGTTGATGGCGACACAATGTAGACACACAAACACACACACATTTTATATGCATATACAGGATCGGGTAACGTCTGAGGCATTGTACCTCCTGAGAACAAAGTTCTTTTTTTGTTACGAGATATATAATGGGGATCAGCTTTACGTCATGTTAGGTTAGAAAATCTAATCATCCTAAACTAACCAACTTAATCAAGAATTATGCGTCATCGTTCGAGATTTCCTGCTCACGTATGATACTTATTCATCGATTTATGATATATATGATATATACATTTGCATGCATATACAGGTGCGGTTAAGATCTGTAGATTTTACCTCCGATCTGTAATTTTTTCCATTAGAACAACATCCCTTCCTGTGCAACAAGACATTTAATGTGGATCAGCTTGACGGCATGTTAGGCTAAAAGAACCAATCGTCTTGACCTAACCTAACCAATTGTATCCAAGAATTATGTAATATCGATCGACTTGTCATGCTTGCATATGATTTTCAGTGTTGTAGGATTAATGCATAACAATTAATTCCACTTGACCCTACATTTGATCTATCCTCTGCAGTTTTGATACACACTTCCAATTTTGATCTAGCAAATTTCATCCTTTTTCATAGATAACTACATTGTTGTTTGATTGTTATAGATATTTTTACATATGATTCATGATTTTTGAATTGACACAATTCTACATCACTTTTACGTGTTATTCACACCCATCAAAAACCTAACCTAACCCAACCTAACCTAACCTTATGTACGGTTTTCAGTCATCGTTATATACATATAAGCCCCTCCACACGACTCTAAATATCACTTTAACATATGTGTTATTTATTTCGTTGTCACTCTCGACCCATATTAGTTAGCCGAGAGGCCAGAAAGACAGATGACGACCAAGGCGAGCGATGCAAGGCGTAATGTTTTGCAAAAAAAAAGGCATGCAATCGCATTATAATAGCTAGCTGCATGCCGAAATTGGAGTCAGTGTTACGTTGAGTGTAAGTCTAAGAGGATGGCTCATCCTCAAATAGACAACGATGAATGTTCACGTAGCAAAAAATTAGTTCACAAGTTTTTGAAGAAGAAATCTCCGAAGATGATATGAGTCGGATCGAACATATATTGACTAGTGTTGAAAATATTAATTATCCCAGAATGGGTTGAACAAGAATCAAAAGAGTGGGAGATAAAATTCATATATGGATGAAGGAAAAAGAAAGTCGGCTTTGGGTAACTAATGTCGACGGGTTACAGTCGTATGTACCCAAGTTCAAGGGAAATAAGAAAGTAAATCTCGAAACTGATATGATCCAAGTGGAAAATCATCATCATGACTGTAATAAAGCTGAGGTAGTGGGAAACGAATTTTACCTAAGAACAAAAGATAATCTGGAACGTATGCAACAATTCCTCAACGATGAAGATCAGAATGACTTTGAATTGGAGAAGTTTCGAATAATGAAAGTTCAAGAAGAAGAAGCACCACATTTGTGGACTCATGGAAACGGAACTGCCTCCGGTATTCGTATCAAAGATATGCTGGAGTATATGAAGGATTTTGAGAGAAAACTGAAAAATCGTGATGATGGGTATGGTAGGATGTACAAACCATGCTGTTACAAATTAAAAGACGAGTTAGAAGGTATTGATGAATCCAGCAAGATCTGTAATTAATACTAATAATACAGTAATAAAACCTGTCAATCCCTAATCAAATGTTTAAATTATCCTAAAACTAAAAGATTAAGCAATGAATTGCATACATCGTGTCAGTCGGAGGTAACATCAATTTGTCAAAATCAGTAGGAGAATATGTTTCACTGTATGAAACGAAACTCAAAATGTCGCTCATGACAAATAATCATTGCCATGAGCCTATCTTGGGGGGTGGATGTTCTAGATGTGGTACAGACTGGTAGGATATAAATCAGAGTACGATCAGATCTTGCTCAGTCAAGATTGTGATTCTGTTGTGGAAGGATGGGTATAGCTTGAGACGACGTTTGTTCGAAAGTATTGGGGTAACGGGGGCTTGTAATCTGCGCAAAAAAGAAATAAAATTGAATAAACATAAATCCACGAGTAATGTGTGGCGACATCTGAAACGAAGTCATCGTCATGAATATGAAAATTGTAGGAAAGAAAAGGCAAATCAGCCATGCAAGTCGTCAAAGGATGTAGTGTCAGGAGATATTGAAGTAAAGGTGGTAAACCTTGTATGAGACGAAATGTTTGTTAGTGTGAAACTGGGTACAAATATGAAATACATGTGTCAGTCAAACCATCCATGGTTGAAAATCTGGCCATTCTGCTTACTAATATGGGTCGAGAGTGACGACGAAATGAATAACATATATGTTAAAGTAATATTTAGAGTCGTGTGGAGGGGTTCATATGTTTATAACAATGACTGAAAACCGTACATAGGGTTAGGTTGGGTTAGGTTTTTGATGGGTATGAATAACATGTAAAAGTGATGTAGAATTGTGTCAAATCAAAAATCAAGAATCATATTATAAATAGCTATAACAATCAAACAATGATGTAATTATATATGCAAACGATCAAATTTGCTAGGTCAAAATTGGAAGTGTGTATCGAAACTGCAAAGGATAGATCAAAATGTAGAGTCAAGTGGAGATAATTGTTATGCATTAATCCTAAAACACTGAAAATCATATACAAGAATGATAAGTTGATCAATAATACATAATTCCTGGATACAATAGGTTAGGTTGGGTTAGGAAAATTAGTTATTTTAGCCTAACATGCCGTGAAGCTGATCCACATTAAATATCTTGTAACACAAGTAGGAATGTTAATGTACAGTTACAGACACTCGGCCGCATCACCCAGAAAGGAGGTTGGCCGACGGCAAGGTGCACCTCACACCCTTATATGCTCATACTAACACAACTTAGCCCTTCTGTGCTAAAGGGTCCGGCCGGTCGCCCCGCAACATACACTCCGGGTCATGAGTGCAGTCCTAGGATTCGTTGTCAGCAGTGAGGGCCGACCGTTTTCACTGGTTTACCCCCGCTGCGTCATAATGGTGCCCCCCCTCCTACCCACAACCATCCCGACAACGGGATGCCAAGGGCAGGAAAGCACATCAGAGCAGCGTCAAAATCCACCATTCACAACCGTTCTTCACTCGCGCCTGTTCATTGCACGCTCTCACGCTACTTCCACATTCATGTTTCTCCTTCCTACTGCCTGCTTCACTCCATCCATCCACCCAAACTTCGGTCTACCTCTAGGCCTGCGACCACTCGCCTCCGCATTCATCACTCTTTTCACCAATCTCTCTTCGTCCATCCTCTCCATGTGCCAGAACCATCTCAGAACACGCGAATCCACTCTGTCCTCCAACTTCTTCACCATCCCTGTTCTGATTCGAACCCCGTCGTTGGTGATCCGGTCTCTCCGCATTACTCCAGCCATGCTCCTCAAATATTCAATCTCGAAAACATTCAACCTTCTTCTCTCCTCTGCTCTCACCCCCCCCCCAGTCTCAGCTCCGTAGAGCACAGTTAGGACAATAACACCCTCATACAACCCTCTCTTTGCTTCCATCCCCAACGTCATACAGCTCATTACACTCTTCAGTGCACCCAACCCTTTACACCCCTATTTACTCGCGCCTTCACTTCAGATTCCACTAGTTCAGTTATCTCCACATGGGAGCCCAGATATTTATAACCCTGAACTTCCTCCAAGAGCTCTCCATTTAGGGGTACACTAATTTTGGTTGCATCGACAGTCCTCGAGCATCTCATTACTTTTCTCTTACCCACGTTCACTTGCAGCTTCAACCTCTCACACATTCTACCAAACCTAAATACTAGCCTTCATATCTTCTCCTTTGAATCCACAACCAGGGCCGTATCATCAGCAAAAAGCAACTGGCTCAACTGCCAACTCCCCCCATTCGCTTCCAACAGTTCCAAGCCACGACCCAGCACACTCGCATTCACTTCCCTGATCACTCCATCCATATAGAGGTTGAACAGCCAGGGAGACGTCCCGCAGCCTATTCTCAGTCCCACTTTCACTGTAGGACTGAGTGAAAGTGAGTGAAAGCACTCACTGAATGGAAACGCTCACCTCGCTTCCCACTCTGCCAAATGCTCGGCTGCCAACATAGAAACTTTGCACCACTTTCAACAGATGTCCGCCCACTCCATACAACGCGACAACCTCCACAACACTTCCCTGTCAATCCTGTCGTATGCCTTGTCCAGATCCATGGAGGCCAAGAACACATCCTTTCCTTTGGCAAGGTACTTCTCACAGACCTGTCTCACTGCAAAAATCTGATCAGCACACCCTCTACCACTCCTAAAGCAACACTGTTTCTCTGCAATTACACAGTCCGTACAGTCTCTAATCCTTTTGATCAACGCTCCCGTACAACTTACCAACCACACATAACAGACTGATACCTCTCGAACTGCAGCATTAATTTTTTTATCTTCTTTGCGGAACAATGCAGGCACTGTGCCACTCAATCGGTACCACGCCTGCCACAAAACACAAATTCAGTACCCTCACCAACCATTCGACAATCGTTACTCCACCCTCCTTAAGGCACTCGGTCGCAAAGCAATCCAAACCAGGGGCTTTTCCTGCTTTCATCACCTCCACCGCCTCCTGCACCTCGGCCTACCTCCTCGGCCCACCCCCTTCGTACATCACCACTTTCCAACAACAACTGGCCGTTTTCATCTTTTACCACTTCCTCCTTCCCGTTCTCTCCCTTTCTGACCTTCTTCCCCTTCTTCCAGAACATCTTTTTGTTCTTCTCAAATTTTTGTCACAACTGTCTGCCCCACCTGGCATCAGCGTCCCATTTGGCTCTCCTCACCACCCGCTTCACCTCGTTTCCCCTCTCTTTGTAGCTTTCATAAGCTACCACCGACTTCACCTGCAGCCACTCATCAAATGCTTATCTTTTCCGTGCCACCTCCAGTTTAACCTCCTCGTTCCACCACTTGCAACCTTTCTTTCTGCACCCGCCCACACGGCGCGCACCTCACATCTTTTTCGCACATCTCAGCAACGCATACCTTAACGTCTCCCATTCTTCCTCCACATCTCTCAGGTCCTCTTCTCTCATGTTGTCATATTCTTCCCTCAACGCCTGCTGGAACTCCTCGGCTCTACTTCTCACATTCAATCCACTCACTTTCACTACCTCTCTTCCTCCTCCCACTCGTTTGTTGCTCTTGTTCTATTTTGTTCTAATGGAAAAATCACAGATCGGAGGTAAAATGCTACAGATGTTAACCGCTTCTGTATATGCATACAAATGTGTGTGTGTGTCTACATTTTGTGTGATATTAAAAAAAAGTTACGTAAAATAGAGTCATGTGGAGGGATTTGATATGAATATATTATAAATCGATTAATAAGTATCATACGTGAGCAGGAAATCTCGAACGATGACACTTAATTCATGGTAAAGTTGGTAGGGTTAGGATGACTAGATCTTTTAACCTAACACGACGTAAAACTGATCCACATTAAATATCTTGTAACAAAAAAAAACATTTGACTTTGTTCTAAAGAGGTAAAATGCCTAAGATATTAATTGATTCTGTATATGCATACAAAATGTGCGTGTGTGTGTCTACATTGTGCCGGCATCGACCATGTATACGCCTACATTATACCGGCATATGCCGGCATATGGCGACATCAACCGTGATTACGCCTACATTATACTGGCATATGCCGGCATATGCCGGTTTCAATCGTCTACACGCCTACATTATACCGGCATATGCCGGTATAAGCCGTATATCCGTCTTAAATTATATCGGCATGTGTCGACATATGCCGGCATCATCCCAGTATGTGCATGTTAAAGTATTTTTAAAATTTGAATCAGATTTATTCTCAATTAGTTAACAGTCTGCTTTTGTTGTAGAAGTATATCGCCAAGTTTCATATGAAATGTTTTACCAGAAAGGATAATACGAGGGTTAGTGTTATTTGCAGTGCGTAGATAAAAATATAAGCAAATCAAGATCCACATTCGGGTTTTGGCAACATCTCAAAGGTCAGCATTATCTTGAATATGATATTCTTAAAGATGGACGAGAAAATACAAGCGCTAAGGACGAAAAGAGCGTTTTGATAAAACATAATAAACCGGACCTGAGTTTCCCAAAAATGAGCAAGACAGTGTTCAACAGAGTGCGAGTAGTAAAGTAAGTGTGATGCCACTAACATCCAAACGTAGAACGTATACAGATTAGGTGAAATGGGAGGAAT
Organism: Gammarus roeselii; assembly: GCA_016164225.1. NCBI lineage: Eukaryota > Metazoa > Arthropoda > Malacostraca > Amphipoda > Gammaridae > Gammarus > Gammarus roeselii. The sequence goes on along the minus strand of SDVV010023491.1, from coordinate 3,161 downwards.
ACACCCAAACCTCAAAGGAAATTGAATATAATGAAAATATGGGAAAAAACGTGGGATACTCTCAGTGAAATGAACACCAGTACCAGTTATATTGAAACGTGTGATAGTGATACCGAGGAGGTGTCATGTGAAAAAAAACTGCCAAAGTTGAAGGAAACCGAATTATCAAATTCGGTAATGAAACGGTATCAAGTATATGAAGTGTAAAATTGTACAATAAAATAAAATATACATCTGACTTTGTTTCAAAATTGTTGGTAATGAAACATAAAGAGAGAGAATCATGTCTCAAACATTTGAGTGCTAGGAGAATTATGTTTATTTCTGAATTCTGCGGGGATATAGTGAATGGGAATGTTGGCGTCAGTGAGAAAAAAATTAAAATATTCGATGTAATAACTATGCAACTATAATTAAGAAAATAGCGTCGAGAAAAGCTCGCTGGAGTCTAAAACAATGTTTTGGTTACAATGATAGGCTTAAAAGTGATGCATACAGTACTCTCAATGGTATCCGTCAATGTTTTGAACTCTACAGTCTAATACGAGCTATCACCAAACATTACTTGAAATTAATCTATATTACTGGACTTGTCACAAGCAAGGTGAATAAACTATACAAATATGTAGGCACACAAATTGCTAAAGATTGGTAAAATTACTGAGTCAAGTGGATAGATTTGATGAGAATAAAGCCTAAATTAATGAAGAAATACCTAACATGAGTATGAAAACGGTGAAAAATGCTTGAGTGGATATTGTGGATGGTCGAATAAGTCAGATATTCTGAATTGAAACGTAATTTCATAACAAATCCTGGATTGATGAAAAACTTCTAAGTGTGTAAACTGCAAACGGATCACGAACATCTATATAAGTAAGACATGAGGGAATAAGCATCTAGTAAGGACATGCAAGTGGATAATATAATTGAGATGTACATTAAATTATTGAAAAATTTAAACACTAACACTCTACACAAATCCAGTAGAATTGCTCTTAAAGACAACATAGAACAGAACCTAATTCCAGTGTCGAGAGGTAAAACGTGTCAATATTTTGGATCATTATATCTAATGAAGCATATTTCATACCCAACATTCCATGAAATTATACGAATTTATATCAAATACAGATATATTGCTATGATAACAAATCAAAACATGCAACAACAACTATAAAATTTGCTAAATAAGATACTCTACCCTAACCGACAATTATTAACTATTATATACGGTCTATCCTGCTATACCCCAGGTGATAAATCCTACTCCAATATCCCACGTGATCTGGTTCATGACTAAGATCGAATACTAATAACATAACAGCATAACAGTCATACCAAAAATATCTGACATTTAACACTGAGTTCGTGCATAACAAATAATAATATTACGGTATCCGTTTAATCTGAAAGAATTCCTAAGCCTTACTATGATATAATATCTATAATAGGACAAAATTGAAGCCCACTGTGTCATAACAACGAACTCTACAATGCTCTACTAGGTCACTCCTCAGGTAACACCCAGAAACGGTGCAACACCTCAGACATACCATACATATGTTTAGTCCATCATCTCTGAACAACGTCGAGCAAAGTCACATCCTGGACATAACCAAGAATCTATACACAGGTACAGTGGTCAAGAATGGGCCTGACATGAGTCTCAAAGAGTGTGTGGCCATAAAAAAGTTGGGGTTCTGTTCACTGACGACCTAAGTAAATCACTACAACGATCAGCAGCTTGTGGCATAACCTCTCTAACAACCCCATGGAACTGAAGACCGACATCCACAAGAACTTACAAAATCACATTGAACTTGGACGAACTCCAAATGACCACCAAAGATTGCATGCCACCTCTACACCAGGACCCCTCCATCCAGTAAATCGTCTTCTAAAACGTTAAACTGCACACCTGCAAGGGTTCAATGACGAAATTCCACAAAGATGTAGTACGGATTTACACCTCTTAAACATACATTTCTATGATTATCGTGGAAAAAAATCATACAACAATAACTATAAAAAATAGTCTAATAAGATTCTCTGGTCTGCCCTAACCAATATTTAAAAAAATGTTATACACTAGGGTATCCATCATAGTAAATCAATCTACTTATACAAATGAACATAACACAACAAGCTTTTGCCCAAGGAACACTCACTCCTCCATAACATCGAAGTATGTTCCTACACTAAATATACAATAAAGTATCAACAAGACCAAGTTTGTAACAAATGGAATCTTTTATATTTAAAATATCCACGTCAAACATTGTACCAGGATAAAATAAAATACATAAAACATTAAAAATAAACAACATGTAACTAAATCATACTTGAAACAATGTTCTACATTGCAGATACAAACGTAATATATCCTAATATTCTGATATTGTATACAATGACCAAAAGATTGCATTGAAGATGAAAACTCTACAGAAAACGTACAAAACTGAGAGATACATACTAAAACTCCCGGATTGTTTCTCCTTTTGAAGGAATGTTTAAGTCACTTGTTAATATTAGTAGTAGATATGTAGCTGAAAATCGCCCTCCCAAAACAGTAGCTGAAAATCGCCCTGCCAAAACAGTAGCTGAAAATCGTCCTCCCAAAACAGTAGCCGAAAATCGCCCTGGAAATATGGTGTCCAAAAACCGCCCTGGATAATTAGTGACTCTATGTATGTTATTTGTGAAGGGTTTAGGATGCATGATTTTAGTGAAGGAATTAGGATGCATGCTTTTAGTGAAGGAATTAGGATATATGTTATTTGTGAATGAATTAAATATAGGATGGCTAGATATTTGAACCTTTTATCGAATGTATTGGTTAGGGTGTTTGTTATTTGTGAAGGATTTAGGATGTATGCTTTTAGTGAAGGATTTAGGATGTACGCTTTTAGTGAATGAATTAGATTGGTGATAATTAATGGATGTATGCTTTTGTAAAGGAATTAGATTTTGGTTATAATTAGTGACTCTATGTATGCTTTTGGTGAAGGAATTCGGATATATGTTATTTGTGAATGAATTAGATATAGGATGGCTAGATATTTGAACCTTTTATCGAATGTATTGGTTAGGGTGTTTGTTATTTGTGAAGGATTTAGGATGTATGCTTATAGTGAAGGATTTAGGATGTATGCTTTTAG